>JAVLUZ010000135.1:2218664-2282621 GCA_036768485.1 Mermis nigrescens
TCTAATTTCATCCTTTTCATCGTAAAAACTACGGTTCATTGTCATGTTCAGCGCTTCCATTGAATTCAAACTCCAGTGAGCCTAATCGAGCTATTTAAACTGGCATGGTGGTGTTGAGAGTGGAGGGAAACAGCAAAGGCGACTGATGTGGCGGCGCGAACACAAAGCCCAATGGAAAAGGACTCGGCTACAGTAATGATCGCTAGATCTGCCGTTTTCTGGCACGGGAAAGTTCATTTGAAATTAAACAGGCTATAAAATAATAATAAATTGAATTCTAATGTTTACTATACATTATGTTGAATTTACATTAAATATAAGCAACTATTGAGGGTACAACAGCAAAACAAAACATGGCATAGATATGTACGTGGACCACCCTGTTTATCAGATCAATGCCATAATCGCAATCAGTCAGCTTATTGTCGGAGATAGTTTTAAGATTTGAAAGTGTTGTTAGACTATAAGTACATAAAAATACTCACTGTAATGAGGATCCGACTTGTCAAATATGCTCGTTATTTCAAGTCTGTGTGAGCAAAATTTGTCTTATCATGTAAAGTAAATATCGGAACATGTAATATATTCGTTCGAAATTGATACGCCTGCAATTCCTTAGTAATGGTTAGCCTGCTGCACATATAATATGCAAATCGGAATTACTGTATTTTATCTTATGTCAGACGACGAGTGGCCAGCAACATTAAAATTTATTTCGCTCGTACGTAAGACCAACGTTTTTTCCACTTTTTGGTCTATTTGTCAACCAAAATTTTGACAGAATGGAAAAAATTTTTGGGCTTGGTTGGCATTTGTGGAAAATTATTGTAATGTTGAAAATGCGTTTTAGAGAAGTAAAACTTCAAAAATTTTTCGGAATTGATTAAATTCTTACTTATCAGTAATCCTTAAGCCGCGCCGCGCCATTTTTATCGACAATCTGGTCTAGAACTTCACTACGATTGAAAATCCTTATTTTCTGCACGGATTCAGTTAGTTTTTTAATGCAAAAAATGCGTTTTAGAGAAGTGAAACTACAAAAGTTTTCGGCGCTTTGCGCCGGAGTGATTTAATTATTTTTTGTTATTAATGTTTGAGCCGCGCCGCGTCAACTGCAGCATTTTTATCGAACATTTGATCTACAACTTGATCTAGAACTTTACTACGATTGAAAATCCTTATCTTCTGCACGGATTCGGTTAGTTTTTGTAATGCAAAAATGCGTTTCAGAGAGGTGAAACTACAAAAGTTTTTCAGCGCTTCGCGCCGAATTGATTTAATTCTTACTTGTTATTGATGTTTAAGCCGCGCGGCGCCAATTGCAGCATTTTTATCGATAATCTGGTCCTAGAACTCCACTACGATTGAAAATCCTTACCTTCTGCACAGTTTTTGTAATGCAAAAATGATTTAGAGAGCTAAAATTTCAAAATTTTCTGGCGCTTCGCGCCATTTGATAAATTATAGTTTTAATTGTCAAAAACGACTTCAGAATTGGCTAAAAATGCTTTACTGAAGGAAGGACATTCAAGTTTCAACATAAATAACGCGTACTGATCGTGATATTTCTTGTAGAGCGCGAAATTTTTCTACAAAAAGTGCATCAAACACCGCTATTGCATGTGTACATAAAATTTTCCACTTAAAAACACTGATTTTTCAAACACAGGCGCTCTATTTTGAACGTTTTTAGACCTCCCAAAAAACGTGGAAAAGAGTCGGAAAAAGTGGAAAAAAATTTTGGGTTCGGTCTATAATGTCAACCAAATCGCTGGGAAAAAATGGTGGAAGACCTAAGTGTTAAGTTATAACTATATCCAAATAAGTTTCGTGCTTCCGTAGTAAATCATTCATTCATTCATTTATTTATTCACTTAATATCACGAAGTGCAGAAATACATAGCTTTACACACCGTCCAATTGTTTTTATCAGTTTCATAGACGTTTGCAAAGCCACTATAAACATTTTTTTGATACATTTCAAAACGTAAGGATTTGCTTGCTACTGAAGTACATACAATTAGTAATAAAGTATTATTTATTTTTTCAAAAGACATTGCAAACAGGGCTCTTTTGAGAAATTTTTGATGATGTAAGTGCAACTGAAAATTGGCGGTCACTGTTTTAAGCACATAAACTGTTTTTTTCAAATAATGAAGATAACAGGCAAGAGATCAGAATAAAATAGTTGGGTGAACCAAGGTAAATTGGCCTGAGCATGCTTGATATCGCATGTGTACATACAATTGTAGATCTGCTGTACAACCTTTCCTGCAAAATATGAGCCAGGAGAATTTTCAGGAGAATCAAAATATTTTAAGGAGAATTGCAGGAGAATTTTTCCCCAATTTTACCTCTGTGCAGGAGAATCTGAATTTTGGGACCTGGCAACACGGTGGCCAGCAGTAGTTGTCAGGTTGGTGTAGTTTTACTACCGTTTTGGTAGTTTTTGAGGGCATTAGGTAGTTTGGGTCCCTATGCTTAACCACAGGGTGGTATATTTTCTGAGCACCCAAAATACTTTTTTTGGCGTTTTTGAATAGTTTTGGTCGTTATTGAAATTTTGACCTGGCAACCCTGGTGGCCAGGCCAGGGCAGGGTTGCCAACTTGGCCGGAAACCGGCCATTTATGTCCGGTTTTCAGGCTTAATATCCGGTGTTGTCCGGTCGACAGTCTTGTCCGGTTTTTGATGTCCGATTTTTGAGCAGTTGGTCCGCTTTTGTCCGGTCTTGAAATTTTGTCTGAATTAGCTTATTGCCATCCTGCTTGTCCTTGTTTCGCATCTGATTCACTGTAGGAAGGCACCACATCACATTCTGGCTAGTGGCTAGTCATCCGCTCCGCATACATTCTCATTGTCGCTCGACCTCGTTTACCTCTAACTTCACTACTTACACATTAAGTCGTCAAATCACTTTCTATTCAGTCAGTACTCACCTCATGGCACTGATTATTGGCCAATGTTGGCCCCGAATTTTTTGTTAAAGGCCAATATTGGCCAATAATGAGTGCATTAGGTACCAATATTTGCAAGATTTAAAATTCTTAAAAAGCTTCGCATCCGTGAGTTTCAAACTCCGTACTTTCGTGTTGATAAACTCACGTGCGCACAATGCGCCATAGTACCAAAATTGTGATCAGAAATCAGAAGAACAATACTAATGCTATCTCTTATATACTGTATATGCAGTTGCTATTTTTGTAAGAAACAGATTGCGCATCTTACTCAGTGAATTGATGCAAAATAAGTTCCCGATTTGTCAATTATTGTTACCTATACCAACCTATACAACTCCAAACAAAGTCATTACACAAAATATGTACATACATATAAAGGTACCTATACCTATTAGGGATGTTCCGGTTCCAGGTTTTTTCAAAAAAATCGGTTCCGGTTCCGGTTCCGGTTCTTGGAAAACAAGAACTTCGGTTCCGGTTCCGGTTCCGGTTCTTGTGTAAGTTGGAACCGTCGGTTCCGGTTCCGGTTCCGGTTCTTCAACTAGAGAACCGTCGGTTCCGGTTCCGGTTCTCGGTTCCTGTGTTAAAGTATGTACGCTATTGATAGCCTGACTTCACTGGAACATATGACCATGTAATCGATAGATTAATTATTCAGGAAGTCGTTTCAATCTGGCAACTGCACGTTCAAACAAGTTTTACGTCTAACTGACAATTTACTTATAAATCACTGAATATTATCTATGTCTTTCTTGAATAAAATATTATATCATGTCTGGCTTTATCTGTACAATCTTTCATTCAGTTTTCCACTGTTCTTCGCTTATTAGAATTCGTAAATTGGTGTATTTTTTTATCCTAAACCATCTGCCATCGTAATTTGATTTGATAACTGTGATATTTATATGTTAACTATTTACTCTTTCATATTTTTTAGGCTCAGTAGCATAATTTTAGAATGTCCAAAGGAAGCATTATGTGGGATTTTTTTAGCAAAACGTCTGATAATCGCGCAAAATGCAATTTTTGTAGCACAACCTTATCAAGAAGTGGAGGCGCGAGTACTAGCAACCTCAAAAAGCACTTGGAAGCTAAGCACTCACCGGAATATGCTGATTATATGCATCGAGCTGAAACAGAATCTAAAGAGCCATCAACAAGTAGAAAGAGTAATAAGATTTATTTCTTTATAAGAAGTGACTTCATTAAGACAGACTGATACTAGACTTAGATTTTTCTTTATGTATTTTTATTTTTATACGGGACAAAGATTTTGAGGCTCGTACAAAGATTTTCGGAGTAATCTATGTACATCTTTGCACACAAAATATTAGCAATTTTTCGGCCGATTTTCGACTGTAAAAAAATAATCGAAGTTTTTGTACAAAAAAGAAAACAGTGTTACTACATAATACTTAATACTAGTACTTAATACTTAAAATTTGTACTAGGTAATTACACCTACTTAAATTTATTACTCAGTATTCATCAATATTCAGGCAATAAGACAGAACGTGAAACAGCAAAGGATGAAGTCAAGGTGCAACTTTCATTAGCTGAGGCACTTAATCCGGTATTTGACTATATTATCTAATAAGTACTTACTACGATTTTTGCACTCTTAATCAATTTTTACTAATTTAGCATAAATATTGGCCATCTGATGATTCACGTACTGAAAGAGTAGATAAAGCCATTTGTGAAATGATAGCACTGGACGATTTGCCTTTTAGTCATGTTGAGGACCTGGGTTTCATGCGATTAATGACAGAAGTAATAAAGTTACATTAAATAAGTTGTATTATCTGCACTTGAACCGACTAATTGTTCAAAGTAATCAGTGGTGTAGTGAGACCCACAAAAGTACACCTTTTGACGTAAATTATAGGTCAATTCTCGGTATAAATTGAAAGGGAGAAAATTCTACACGGAAAAAACAATGGAGCTTTGTGAACGTCTGAGAACTGTTATTGCGAACGATTTGAAAAAGAGCGTGCTCAATGGAGTTTCGTTAACGACGGACATTTGGTCTAATCAATATGAATCATTATTCAGGTGACTTGAACATTATTTTTTAATTTGCATTACAGGGTAAAAAGATAATTGAAAATGAGTAGGTTAGTTATATGTTTAAATTCGAGAAATCTTTAGAGACAATAGACGGGCTAAACTAAGTCTGAATCTGAACTACGTAATTCTATTTCAACAGATCACTTCACTATATATTCTACTGGGCAAAGCATCTGATTTTTCGATTAACAACTTCGCTCTTATAGCTTTACAAGCGTATTCATATTTTCAGGCATCTTTCTAAGCAATCTAAACTTTTTTTAGCTTAACTGCACACCTAATTACGGATGAATTCACACGCGTTAAATACGTTTTGCACGCTCAGCCGCTAGGATCAGATCGACACACAGCTGTTAATCTGGCAGCTGCTTTTCGCAAAATGTTGGATAATTGGGATATTGAGGATGATAGCGTAATTAAACACAGAATTTTATATAAAGCTTTATAAGAGTGGATTAATTGCTTTAATTTAAGATTCACCTTGTTTTACGTGACAGTGGAAGCAATATAACGAAGGCTCTGCAAGATTTAGAACTAAACAGCACTAGCTGTTTTGCACACGACCTTAATTTAGTAGTTCAAAAAGGTATTGAATACGGTTCTAGTCTGTGACAGTGTGACTCAATATAACTGATCTCCTTACTTATTCTAATGATTACGTTTTTTGAATTTATAAAATAATTGATGAATAATTATTCTTTCAATATTACTCGTAAAACTATAGATTCAGTTATAATAAGCCTAAATTGTAATGTGTTGCGTTTCAAAACTATTTTTAGCTCTTGGAGCCCAGAAGATCGTTATAAACGTGGTTAATGCTTGCAAGTCAATTGCGACCCATTTCCACAAAAGCGACCCAGCGCGTAAAAAACTTTTTGATATTCAGCATCGATTGAATAGTGAAAAAGTGCCGCTAAAGGTTATTCAAGTAAGCAATAAACGTAGAAAAGTAAGGTTTAATGATACGAAAGTTATCTAAGAATAATAAAGTTATTCAATTCAAGTAATCATAGCGGAATAATTTATGTCTGCATGCATTTCACAGATTAGCCTTTACTACTTGAATCGTACATGTGGCAGGGGGATGGGGGAAGAATCATTCACCGAAGTTTGTCGTCCCACTTGAGCCCTCAATTTCTGGGAAAAATTGAATTTTTGGCCCTTTTTAGGTGTTTTTTGGCCAAAAAATGGAGTTCATTCCCCCAATGACCAAGAATTCCCACCCAAAATTTCGAGTTGTTACATGCATGAATTGAAGAGTCGCTTAATCATTCATATAGGAATCGCCAACGCGATGGAATTCAACGTACGACATGCTATCCAGGATTCTAGAACTTAAGGAAGCGATCGCTCTTTACGCTTCGGAACAAAATACGGAAGAATGGTCATTAAATTGGTCACTGCTACCGAAAATTATTCGAGCACTGAAACCGATTAAAGAAGCAACCGAACAAGTAGGAAGCTGAAGCTAACGGCACTATTAGTGTTTGCACCTAAGAATTAGTGAAATCAAAGATAAAAATAACTTTTGAAGATTTTTCCATCATCACTGAGAATCACAAAAGAATTAGGAATATTAGATGTAGAAAATCCTAGCTAGCTAATGTGAGACTGAGCTACGAAGCAATAATGCAAAAACTTGCGAGTTGTGGTGAGGTTTTGGAAAGCAACAGCCCTTGCCTGTCAAGTTTAAGCAATATATGTTTTTAGAGGATTTCTCATGTTTAGTAGACCTAAGCTGTTTATGTTATTTTCAAATTATTTTGGCAACTTAGTTGCCAAAAACGCTCTTTTCTAATTCGTGGATTATGCCTTTTGCTTGCCGATAAATACGAATAATCCTTATTTTAGATAAGCGGATCTCATTCGACCGCTGCAGATGTTATTCCTACCGTGAAATACTTGAACATTCAACTCGAAAAGCGGGACGAGGTCGATGAATTTGGAGTAGGAAGTTTCATGGATTGTGCCAGAAGCGAGTTAGAACGTCGTTTTGCCAGCGTTGAAAATAAGAGGTGCATCAAGTAGACTGTAAATATGAGTAATTTAAGTATAAAAATAAAAAAAATTATTTGTTGAACAGCGGTTAAATATGATTTCACTTTAATAAAACAAGATATTCGCTTGAAATATTAACATATGTATGTTTTAAAATATTCTTTCAGTATAATCAATATTTTTTCTTAAAATTCACGTCATAATAAAAATATGTGGCGACTGGCGATTTGAATATGTTAAACAAGAGGGATTCTGACGTGATCTTCGAACAATTATATAAACATTAGTGTAGCGGGGAATCATATTGTATAGTGTGTAACCGTACGCCGGAAGCGTGGAATCTGTGGGTTATTTTGAACCTACACAACTCAAACTCATCGCATAATTATTGGGTTTTTGCGATTTTTCGATGCCACTGGGCAGAATTCAGTGAGGCACATCGAAAACTGTGTTTACTCCTAGGTATAAATTTTTTGACCTTTTCTGACTTTTAAAAATTTATTACCTCAAATATGCAGAATTTTGAAGGCTGGCGCTACCCAACCATGTGTTATATTTTTATATACTTGAGATATTTTTCAGCAAAGTGTTCTTTTTAGTTTTTATTACGTCGCTACCTTCCTGGACCCGCGCTATAAGGACAAAATGTTCATCAAAAGCGATACGATTGATGCAGCAAAATCAGCAATCCGAAAGCTAAATTAAATCTCGGTTCATTTTGTTTTTATTAAAATAAATAGCTGAATCAATTACATACAAAACTCTGAAATTCTATAGCCCAAAATACGTTAAGACTTTTTAATACTTTTTTGTTCACCAGATTGAGATTTATAATTTTTCGATTTTCCGATTATCAAATTTCAGACTGGAATTATTGCATTTTAGTGAAAATATTCAATTTTCGACCCTGTGCTTGGCTTGGCCACATATCCTTATAATTATGTCTCAAGAATTGCTTTACTTTTCCTAACTTTAATTACAGGAAAGCTAGCCGACTCAAATGACGTCAAGCTTGTGGACCAGGCGCTAAATAAAAAGCGAAAATTAAGTCGTGATAATTCAGAGCCCAGCTGTAAGTCATGGTCCGATTTTTTTGGCAAAAGCAGCAGCGAAAGCGAATCAGAAAAAACATCCGAAGAAAACGATATAGAACAGGTGAGATAAGAAAGCGAGCATTGAGTTAAGAGGGATTCTCCGAAAAACAATAAGAAATATTGAAAAAACGAAAAAACCAACCAAAAAAAGATAATAGACCGAAATTGAATCTTACTGCAATTATTGATTTCGTTATATAAATCTACCAAATCTGGCAAACAATGGTTATCACTACAGTACAACTTACTGTGCATTATTTAAGATACAAAAATCACAGGATGCGCAATGAAAACAAATATTTATTATTACGTAACAAAATTTATTTATTCATCTTAACGAGTAACTCATTTCTTCCAACAAAATATTTATAACACTACATATATCGATATATGATGAATAATATGTGAATTATATCATTTTATCGATAATACTTAAAAACTTGAAGTTTAGCATAGTATGCGTAAAAATACTTCCATGCGCTAAAGTGATATTTTTAGGAACTGGAGGCTTATACTAAATCGAAGCGCTTAACTCACGACGAAGATCCACTGCTATGGTGGAAAGAAAAGTCAAAGAATTTGCCGGTTCTCGCGTCTATAGCTAAGCAGTATCTTGCAGCGCCAGCCACAAGCGTTCCATCGGAGCAGCTGTTCAGTGGCGCTGGAATCATTTACGACCCTCTTAGAAACAGGCTGCATGGCGAAAAAGCAGAACGACTGTTATTTTTAAAATATAATTTACCCGGAACAAAATTTGCATACTAAGTTTTAATCTGTAAACTTTTGGGTAATAAAAGATTGAATCGCTGCTTCATGTCTTCACTGAATTTTATGAAGTTCGATTTGTAACTTTACTTTTAAAAAACCGATAACCGACTCCAAAAAAGATCGGTTCCGGTTCCGGTTCCGGTTCTTAGAAAGTCGAGAAATCGGTTCCGGTTCCGGTTCCGGTTCTTAGAAAATCAAAAAATCGGTTCTCGGTTCCGGTTCCGGTTCCAAAAAAATGGTCGGTTCCAGCCGGTTCCGGTTCCGGTTCCGGTTAACCGGCACATCCCTAATACCTATGTATCTATAAACCTTCACATGAAAATTTTCAGCGATCTAACGAACAACTGTCAAATGTAGGTATGTATGTATTGTAAGCAGATTTATTGAAATAAAATTTTACACAGTAAAACTTTATGCTTATCAAATGCTACGCTCTATATTGAGATCGCTATACTTTAGTTTAAACCACTTTTGTTATCAATTTACATTCGCTCTAAGATTGTGATTCATGCGCAAAAGCTCGTAGAGACAGACTATAGGTGTACATATGTACATGTATTATAGGTACAATCTATAGTCTATTTCTTGAAACCTTGTGCATGGAAATCAATTTTCAGCAATTTAACGAGAAGGTACAAAAGTGAATTCTAGGCAGCTTACTGTAATGCAATTCTGCACAGTAAAACTTCATATGTTTGTCGATTTCTGTGTACAGTATCACGATCGCTGCTTCAGTTTGAAACGCTTTTGTAGTCAATTTACATTGTCCAAAAAATTGTTGTCCATGCACAAGGTTTTGTGAAATAGACTATAGAAAGATCATTGTCGATACTCGTTCGAGAAATACCTACCATACAATTCAAACTACTAGTGATGAAATGGGTACCCGGATCCGGATCCGGATCCGGTATTATCCGGATTTCTTCAGGATCCGGATCCAGATCCGGATCCGGAAGTTTGAATTTTAAGTACCCAGATCCGGATCCCGGAACTTTGAATTTCAGGTACCCAGATCTAGATCCGGATCTGAAAGTTTGAATTTTCACTACTCGAATTTCATATACATGCAACAATTGCTCAGTTAAACAGCGCCTAACACTTTATTCTCTTGGCGTGCATATAAATGAGGCAAATTTGATTGACAGTACACTTAAGTGCGATTTGTGCATTGCTCAACTTTGACAATAGAATTTGTTTTACTATCTGTTTTAAGTAAAGCGCGACAGGCGCCACGAGCCATTATTGACCAAAAAACGGCTATGTGACTTGAAATATTTTGCCTCATTTAAAATGTCCACCCGACTCACTACAAATTGTCACATTCCACGGTTTTATTAACGTGTCAGAAGATATCCGATTTTGTTTAAAATCCGTTTCATTACAATCAATTATAATGATGATAGCAAGGGATAATGATAATGACAAATGAGATGCGTCTATAATAATAAAGATAGGTGAGTATGATAGCGAACATTATTAATTTAGGATGATAATGCATGCATATCAAATTATTAACCAGTACATTAATGCGCTGCACAGTTTAAGATCATTCATATTGGATCTGGATCCGGAACTTTTGTAAACATGGATCCGGATCCGGATCCGAATCTGGAAGTTGTAGAAAATAGGATCCGGATCCGGATCCAGATCCGGAAGTTGTAAGAATTGTGATCCGGATCCGGATCCGGAAGTTGTTAGAATTAGGATCGGATCCGGATCCGGATAAATTGAAATTGAGGATCCATTTCATCACTACAAACTACATAGGCATAAAAGATAGGATAAGCAATCTCTTTCAAACAAAAAATAGCAACTGCATATACTGTATATAACAGATAGCATTAGTATCATTTTTCAGAATCTTGATCACAATTCCGCTATGGCACAGTGTGCGCGTGTGAGTTTACCAACACGAAAGTATGGGGTTCGAAACCCACGGATGTGAAGCTTTTTAAGAATTTTAAATCTTGCAAATATTGGCCCCTAATGCACGCGTTATTGGCCAATATTGGCCTTTAACGAAGAATTTGGGGCCAACATTGGCCAATAATCAGTGCCCTCACCTCATGTCGTGTCTTTGTACTTTATGTAATTGTGTAATTTGTTTGTCACTCGCTATTGGTTTTTTACCTATGTAAACTGATCGCTGCTTTTCAGGACATAATTTTAATCGGATATGCCATCATTGGTTAAAAAGAAACGCAAGTCCGGATGTCATGCATTTGTCATCTTGGCTTCAGGAACCAAATTTCAAATCGGGGCTAGTAGAAGGCTCAGACGGTTCTGCTCACTGTAAATTAAATTCTGCTCATGGGTGGCAAAAACCAGGATTTCAAAATTTTAATTTTTTGGTTGTTGGTTTTTGCTTTGGTTTTTGGTGGTTTTTGGGTGGGTTTTGATGGTTTTTAATTATTTTAAACAAACTTTTTAGTTAACAAATGCGAATTTTAACTTTCAAGTGTTATTACAAGCTTATTGAAAGAAGCTAAGGCACAATAGTATGATGCTAAGGCACAATAGTATGAAGTTAAGGCACAATAGTACGGGCATGTCCCCTCATACGTAGATTGGTAGGTGCCTGAAAAACATAGAAATCTTGAAATTTCAAGGTAGTCTGCTGCCGACCGTTTTTGGTTCAGTGTGCAATTCATTATGAAGCAAAAGGAGAAATTTATGAATTAAATGAATATGAATGATTAAACTTAATTGACCAAACATAAACCCCATTCACACTCCCACCCAATCCAACTGAATCTTCCCCCCAGCCACCAACTTAAAATGACTGGCAGCAAGGTGGGGCCGAGTAAAAAGGGTCACAGAAAAATTGCAAACAAAAGCTCATCTCATCTATCACTTAATCGACAAATTATTTCTTATCTCTTGCCTTTGCACTCAATCATTGTGCTTTACAGAGAAAAACAATACAGATAATGAAAATTCGGCGCCAAGCGCCGATAAAAATTGACATATTCTGCATGTCAAGTTCAAATTTGAGCGGTTTTGAGCGGACTAGAAGACAAAAAACATATATAAAAATCAACACGGCGCGAAGCACCGGAAAAATTTCATGTTTTCTATGTCATAACTCAAATTTGAGCTGTTTTGAATGCGCTAGGAGGCAAAAACTTTAGCTGAACAATGAATCCGGCGCACAGCGCTGGAAAAAAATTGACATGCTCTCTATGCCTAACTCAAATTTGAACAATTTTCAGCGGTTTAGAAGACAAACCTATACATAAACAATAAATCCGGTGCAAAGCGCCGGAAAATTTTGAGTTTACTAGCTCAAAAGTACGCTAAAAACCTGTTTTGGCGGTGTTTCAGACGCACTTCGCCAATTTTCCATTTTTCCCTATGAGGGACCCTTGGGAAACACAAAAATTTTTTTGTCATTTCAGGGGGGGCAGGCTCCCCGCCCTGGATAGGGTCCTGTATGCAATGATACTAGTGAAAATAGATCATAATACTATCAGCATTGAGCATCTCTACGCATATTTGGCTCATTCCGGATGAGTAGTTGTAATCTACTTTCCAACTAGCTTTTTAGATAGGCAGGTATAAACCAATGTGATTTTATTTTAGGCATGTAGGGCATGTGGAAGTAGGTGGGCATGTGCATTCACGTTGTTTTTAGTGCTACATGGATTATTTTGCACTTAAAATGCTAATATCTACAAATTATACAGATAACTTTACACATAGCTCATTAAAATGAGCAGCCAGTTTTCTAAGTATTTGCTGAAAGATTTTGACTTTCTTGAAATGGTAAAGGCTTCTACATCATTCTGTTATGAAAGTGCACTTATATACAGTAAGTCAGATGGCAGCCATATTAGAATTTTTTCGTCTTATCTTAAACAAATAAATCAGTAATCATTTAAAAGCCCTTCTTTTGCTTTTTCCAAAATGTCCTTCAACAATAAATAAAATAGCCTAGCTAAGTAGATTTAGCTAACAGTAGGCGCAATTTACCTTGTCTAAAGATGCAACTATTTTACCACTTTTGAGCACAATACTTAGTGAATGACAGCATGTGTGAATTTTGGCTTCTATTTTATCAAAATATACTTTCTGTGAATGAGTTTTTTCCAGTGCGCACTTGACAACAGTATCAGAAATGACGTGTGTAGCCTGGCAGATTTATTAAGGTAAAATAACAAATTAAATCATGTTTTTTTGCAGATATTGACCAGAACAATTAATGCTTTTTCTTCACATACAGTGTGATTTTTATCCAAAAAGGTTCCCTCGGTAGGCTATCTTACACAAATAGGTCAACAATACCTGTAAAATTTTTGCGAATTTTAGACCTTTTTTGCAGTTTTTGTCTTCCCAAAAATCTTTGTACATGTACAAAAACGGTTTCGAAAAGTCTTTGTGTATACATCGGGAAAAATCTTTTTGAATTAAAGAAAACCGTGGCAATCTTTATGTTTCCGTGCATAAATGCTCAATATTGAGCATTATTCACTTTTACTTCCTTTGTTGATCGCATCTGGTCGTTAGAATTTTAGGAATGCAACGTGTTGTCTAATTGTATTCAAATTTCATAGTGTTTGATTGCCATTGAATTCCGGAATACATTTAGTGATTGATTTCTCCTCTGGTTTATTCTAGATTGCAAATTGAAATGGATTTGGAAACATTCTCTGCATTCTCAATGACCGAATTATGCAAGAAATTAGCTCATTCTACTTTATTCATTGATGACAAAATGACTAATTATTTACAGTTACACGGTGGTCTTACACAATTAATGTCCGTTGGCTCCTGTGAACACATCCTTCAATTAACGGAGGCTCAAGTAACGATTTCCGTGATTTGATTTCTGCTAATATGTATCTGAGAACAAATGTTTTTAATACACGTTTTAATATTTCTTGCGTGAATCCGTCCTTGAATTATAATTGTTTCCGCATACCATGAAATTGTTTGTTAGTTTGCAAAATATGCGTCTCATTGAGCACGTGTTTGACTTTATCTAAAAAATATATCGTCTTTTTTGGAAAAATCGAATTTTCTATCCGATTTTACATTTTTTTGGCGGTTTTTGGCCAAAAACTGGAGTTCATTTACCCCCTTCCCCCTCCAAAAAATGCCTGGGACCATATATGCACATAGGGGTTGGGCAGCACCGAAATTCTGGAAGGGGATCAGTGTTTTTTTTTGTACAAGGTCCGTTTGTACATGTACAAAGATGGTCCCCAAAAGTCTTTGTACATTTTGTACATGCAAATTTTTGTGTACTATAATATAGTACAGTAGCGATTTCAGAGCGGTAAAACAGGGTTTTCGATCTTTGGTAGTGTATTTTAGCTAATTTCTGGGTTTCTGACGCCAAAAATTACTAAAAATTATCTGAAAACGGCGCGAAGCGCCGAAAAATGTTGACATTTTTCCATTCTAAATGCAAATTCTGCCATTTTAAAGATATATAGGACAAATAATTTATCAGTTCGGCGCGAAGCGCCGAAAATTTCGGGAATTTTACATCTTTTTACAGTTTTTGTCTTCCTAAAAATCTTTGTACATTTTGTACACACAAATTTTGGGTACTATAATATGGTACAGCAGCGATTTTAGTGTGGTAAAAACAGAGTTCTTCGACTCTTCGTAGTGTTTTAGCTAATTTCTGGGTCTCTAAGGGCAAAAATCACTAAGAATCGTCTTAAAACGGCTCGAAGCGCCGAAAAATTTGACATTTTTACTTTTGAAATGCAATTTCTGCCATTATAAAGATATATAGAACACACAATTACTCATTTCGGCGCGAAGCGCGAAATTTTCTCGAATTTCAGACCTTTTTTGCAATTTTTGTCTTCCCAAAAATCTTTGTACATGTACAAAGACGGTCCCGAAAAAGTCTTTGTACATCGGGAAAAATCTTTGCCGAGTACAAAAAAAACCGTGAAGGGGATGCAAGATTTTTCAAAGGTCAAAAAATGGCGTTAAATAATGATGGTATGACAAAAAACACGATTTTTCAACGTTTCTCAACGAGCGCTATCCATTGGCATCAAAAACTTGCAAAAAAACGAAAAATTTTTAAAAATTGAATTCTGAGGCATATTTTGGTTTCTCGAGGGATGCATACCCCCAACCGTTACCCTTACGCCCTTGTGTGGGTATTACTCTTGCTGAAGGGTCAGCGGGACAGGTGCTGTCCGGCGATTTTGACCTGACAGAACGTTTTTGCATCATTTTTGAGGTGAAAAGCAATGAAAAAGCCAAAAATTTTCCGGTGCTTCGTGCCGTTTATCAATTTTTTTTGTATCTTTTAGTGGTAAAAGTGATATAATGCCATTAAATTGGACTAAAAATATGCGAAATTACAAGAAAACGACTTTTTATAGGCTGTTTTGACTATTTTGGTCGTTTAAACGAAACAAATTTGTGAATGTTAAATTTACTATTTTGGAATTCTGGGATTTTACCCTCCCTCCCCTCCTGCAGACCCTGACCTTGAGCACCTACACCGTTGACCCTCACTTAAAATTTCGAGCTGTTACGTGTTAATATGGGTTCGACAACCACGAGGATGACTACTGAGCCCCGCAAAATGATTGCTGACCCCCAGAATTGTCTATTTTGCGGAAAGGTCAGATTGTGTTTTAAGGAGTTTTTGATTGTTTATTTTTTATATTTTTAAAAATTTCTTATGATCAAAAATACCGCAGTCTATTTTTAAGTTTTGTAGCAAAAAATGGTTTTGCTTAATGCTGCATTGTTGCATTTAGAGGTCATTTACGCCAAAAGTCAGTTTTTTGATAAGCAATTCGTTGACAGACAACCGAATGCGAGAGATTGTTCATAGTGTTGCTGAGAATAGCAAAAATATTCTGAATCACTGCATTGTCATCTTCAGTGCCTTACCACGTCATCATGATTCTCCGAACAATTCAGAATCGTTGCATGCTCTCGAATCTCTGGAGCAAGATATGCGATTGTGGTTGGGAGGCACAGTAGGCACTTTTATTTTCACGTACTTTATATAATACTGCTTACGTCATCACATCATTTGGTTTAGCATTGTCGCATTAAAAGTAAAACATAAAATCCTATGCGTATATAAATAACAGGACATACATGCACATTAGGGATGTTCCGCTTCCGGGTTTTTCAGAAAAAGTTGGTTCTAGTTCTGGTACTTATCAAATTAAAATCTCAGTTCCGGTCCAGGTTCTGGTTCGGGTCCGGGTTCTGGTCCGGGTTCCGGTCTGGGTTCCAGTCCAGGTTCCGGTCCAGGTTCCGGTCCAGGTTCCGGTCCAGGTTCCGGTCCAGGTTCCAGTCTGGGTTCCGGTCCGGGTTCCAGTCCAGGTTCCGGTCCAGGTTCCAGTCCGGGTTCTGGTCCAGGTTCCGGCCCGAGTTCCAGTCCGAGTTCCAGTCCGAGTTCCAGTCCGGGTTCCAGTCCGGGTTCCGGTCCGGGTTCCGGTCTGGGTTCCGGTCCGGGTTCCGGTTCGGGTTCCAGTCAGGCTTCCGGTTCGGGTTCCGGTCCGTGTTTTGGTCCAGGTTCTGGTCCGGGTTCCGGTCCGGGTTCCGGTCCGGCTTCCGGTCCCAGTTCTTAAGAAACTTGGAATCGATGATTCCACTTCCGATTCCACTTCTGGGTATACATGTCACTTGTCGAAAATATTGGTAGAAAATTATTATAAGTCCAATGAAGAACTTCATATAACTGTATTTTGAATCTTTTTGAAATCTCTTACACTTGATCTGCTTTAAAATTTGTTGAAATAGCCAAAAACATGGTATATCTTTTCTAATTTAGGTGGCGGAAAAATAAAACAAAATATTTAATGGTAAAAAACATCAATACGAGAAAGAAGCAAGAAAGAAGAATGAAAATGAGGTGAAAAATAAATGAGTAAATAAATAAATAGATAAATAAAAAAGCAAATGCCAAATAAAAAAAACAAACAAAAAGAAAAGAAAGAAATACAGGCATGGAAGTGCAAGAAACAAAAAGGACGCATGAAATTGCACAAGTGTACCTAAAAATATTAGAATATGAAAGATTACATATTTTTTTATGAGGTGCAATAAATGGAACAGAAAAAAGTAGGCAGGATTATAAACAGAAAACTTACATAAAAAAGAAAAGAAAAAGCAAAAAAGGAACGTAAAAAAATCATATAAACAGATGAGGTCATCACAGAGGAACTAGGTTGCTTACTTCAAATTCTTAGCAACTCTTTCATAGTGAATCGTTTTTGACTGAATTTAATAAGAAGTGTCGTAATGCGCCAAAAGCTTGGGCAATTTTATCGGTGCTAATGGAACTATGAAAGGTCGTATTATATTTAATGAGGAGTTAGTCGTCGCATAAATGGAGCAATAGCGAAGCGAAGTGACGTCATTTACTCGCAGTAATCGTCGCCTTAGCTTTTTGAAAAGCTTTTAAGATCTAAAATGAGGTTTTTTTGGAGTTTTTCAATGTTTGCTTTTTAATGAAGTCATTTTCAATGCAGAGATTTTTGCAATTAGAAATTCTTTCGAATTTGCGAAAAAAACGTTGTTTCATCATAGTTGCTTTAAAATGTCATTTGGAAGCGAAAATTCGATGTAAAGCTTCGGAATATCTGATAGATTTAAAATGGAAGGAGAATAAAGATAAATTAAATTCTTACATTTCCTTCGGATCTAAATATTTGTTCGGATTTAAATACAAATTTGATGAATATTTCAGCAAATATTCCTCGAATGTTCGTTAAAATACTGAATTATTAAGGCTCAAATCGCCCTCTTTGTCTCAAAATGCTTTATTTAAGCCACATAATGTGCATCGCATAAAAAAGTTATATTTCTGAAACAAAGTCGCATAGAAGATAAATAGAGTCATTAACGACTGGTGTGAAGCGCCAGATACAAGTGCTCGCCATTAATTATGACGCACTATAATCGTCAGATTTATATTAGATGATGCGTCGCGAGCGCCGCGTTTCGTCTATAATGCGATATCTCTTTTTATTATTATGGGATATTTATCTGTATCATGCCGTTAATCTGGCGATGCGGACGTTGCCATTAGCCATTAATAGCGCCAACAAGAAGGAAGCGCGTACGTGAATGCTGGAAGCGCGCACGTGAATGCCGTTCAATATCCAGACAAGCCGACATTAAAATCAATATTTAGCTATTAATTGCGCCAACAAGAAGGAAGCGCGCACGTGAATGCTGGAAGCGCGCATGGCATTCACATGCGCGCTTCCTTCTTGTTGGCGCTATTAATAGCTAAATTGCGTCGTCCGCGTCGCCAGATTAACGGCATGATACAGATAAATATCCTATAATAATAAAAAAGAGATGATAGCGCATTATAGACAAAACGCGGTGCTCGTGACGCATCATCTAATATAAATCTGACGATTATAGTGCGTCATGTTTCATGGTGAGCACTGCAATTTACAAAAATCAAGCTAAATAATGGACCAGAAGCATTTGCAAAATACATTTATTAATCATCTCGCCATCTATGTTGGGCTTACGAGACAGTGCTTATCCTCCCACCCAAACAGGCACGTATCTTTTGGGAAAGGGGGGGGGTTCGGACCCCCCAAAATTTAGAAAAATCGAAAAAATAGGACTTTTTAAAACGTTATTTTGTGCTATTTTTTGGCCTTTTTGGGCTTTGTCCCCTCAAAATTTGTGTTTGTCCCCCCACAAAATAGGACGGCCAGCCACGTGCCTGCCACTTAATCCCTTTATCGCATTAGATTGAAGTATTCGTATCACTTATCTATCACTATCAGCCCCTAGTTCGCGTTATAAAAATAAGGAAAGTTAATTGGTAATTTTTCAGACTACGCGTAGAATTATATAATTATAATAATTATTATAAATGCTAATTTTTATTCTGTTTTGTTTATTTTATTTATCACCCCACTCAAAATCTGCTATCACTCTAATTAGGTACAGTTCTTGTCACGGAAATTGCAAACGCAGCACCGCTGTGATTTACTACGATTGACCAACTACAGTAGAACGTAAGCGCTTTTACCGTAGCCACGTGTGTTCGGCCATAGAAAGATTGCGTTCGGCGTTAGTAGATCGCAGCTAGCATATTGCGTTATTTGTCACACAAACGGTAAAAAGAATTTCTCAATCTGCTTTGATTTTTGCATGCGTGCGTCTCAAAAGCGTGTGTATGCTGCAGGTCCAGTCCGAGAAAAAAATTAGATTGGAATTTTTGTGTATATCATTATAATTCTCATTTCCTCCATTCGAATCTCATCTAAGAGATAATGGGCATAAAAATGGAAGAAAATAGTATTTCCTGCATGCGATCAATTGCATATTGCTCTGCCGCAGAAGAGCATTTTAAAATTCATTTCAGGCTGAGAACGTTCGGCGTTTTAAAACAAATTCATCGCCAATGAAGAGCAAAAGATTTAAAAATCATATAGACCCAGAGAACGCGAGCGAAATCTTTGTGAGCTTGTGTATTAAAATATCAGGAGGTAAAAATTTGTTGTTGTTTTCAAGCCTTGCCTTTATTACATTTTTTAGGCGTATGTCCGCTGAATAGAATAAATACAAAATGGTAGATACACATATATGAGAACTTTAATTGAACAAGAAAAATTGCGAAGAAAGCTGGTTGGTCAGAATAAAATTTGCGCGAAATAATAGAACGGGCAATATTTTTTGAACTATATGCTTGCCTGAGGAGACAGACACTATGTGATGTATTACATTTCTGAACTGAATATATTATTGATGTACATATCATAAATAAATGGAAAAAGCGAAGATACAAAATATTTTTGAAAGCGGATAATGAGGAAGTTTTTATCAATTTTGTAGTTTAAAGGCATAATGATATTTATTATTTAGTTTATTTTATGTAACAAAAATTTTAAATATGCAGCACCTAAATTCTAGGAGGTCAGAATAAGGTAAATCGCCAAAAATATAACTAAAAATAGAATTCTTGGGTCTACAGTGATTTGGAGGGGTATGTATTTCAACTTCTGGGGTCACAGCCCCCCATGGCCATTTGTGGCCAGAAGGAAGGAGCATCAACAGTGTTTTTAATACAATATTATTTAGGTTTCATCCCTCCAGAATCCCCATACTGTGCTGGTATGACATATGATTAATTTTATTATTCTTTTTAGAACTATAAAGGAATCGGAATAAAGATTTATCATTAATTAATTGATTCATTCATTTTAAAATTAATTTTAAATATCAATTTTCAAATTCCTATCTAGTCGTATTTCATGTCAGTTCCTCTCTAATATTACTAATTGTATCATTATGTAAATATTAATATAGAATTATGTAATAAAAGTATAATTATTTTACCCAATCACTTCACACGCTTATTTAGTTCAATTTTTTCAACAAAATAGATTTTCGTTCTTCCATGCATGTGTCAAAAGAACGGCCAGCTTGGCTATTTTTATCTTTCCGATTTACGCTGGCGCGCTCGTATTACTCTCCGATTGGTTAAAGAAAAAGACACGCATACTGTATGTTTGTATTAATACGCATTAAGAGGGTCATCTCATTCTACTATCCGCGATCCACTAAGGATGATGTACAATTAATTTGCGAAACTATTTTTCATCTGTATTTCACTATTTTGTTAAATTTTCTATCTAGCTTAGAGCTTACGGTCACTATTCATTCTCTCTTCCCAATTTCGCAACATAATAGTGAAAGATATGGTTTGTAGAAGAATGAAAATACCTTTTTAGAAAACCTTTTTGTCCAAAAGATAAGAGCAATTTGCTTTGATTTTATTTCTAATTTTGATTTAGTCAAAAAGATGCGCTTTTTAAAATCATATAAATAATGGCAAAAGAAATTTTTGGGCCTATATGATTTTTGAATCTTTTGCTCTTCATTGGCTATGAATTTGTTTTAAAACGCAGAACGCTCTCAGCCTGAAATTAATTTTAAAATGCTCTTTTGCGGCAGAACAATATGCCATTGATTGCACACAGGAAATACTATTTTCTTTCACTTTTATGCCCCTCTTAGATGAGATTCCAATGGAGGAAACGAGAATTATAATGATATGCACGAAAATTCCAATCTATTTTTACCTTTTTTTCTCGGACTAAACCTGCGCATGCACGCACTTTTGAGACACACGCATGCAAAAAATGAAAGCAGATTGAGAATTTTTTCCCGTTTGTGTGACAAATAACGCAATATGCTTGCTGCAATCTACTAACGCTGAACGCAATCTTTCTATGGCCGAACACGCGTGGCTACGGTAGAAGCGCTTACGTTCTACTGTAGTTGGTCAATCGTAGTAGATCACAGCAGCGCTGCGTTTGCAATTTGTGTGACAAGAACTGTAAATCAATTTCTCATTAAGTTTAAAGCAAAATGTCGTGCTTGTCAACAGAAGTCACAAGATGTAAATCGTCGATAGTTTTGTTCCATCGATTTTTGTCATAAAATCTGAGAATCTGCGTTTTTCTGTCTTTATTTAAATTCTTCCACATATTTTCAAGGAACCGAGAACCGATCCAAGACAGCATCGGTTCCGGTTTCGGTTCTTGAAAAACGACGAGACAGTGCTTATCGATTCCGGTTGCGGTTCCAAAAATATGGCCGGTGCCTCCAGAATGCGCAATTTTTCGAAAATTTCCAAAACTTGTTAAAAATTCGTAGAAAATGTGTTTCTTAAAGCGTTTTTAGCCATCTATTTGCTTGGTAGTGTCAAATTTTCTGCGCTTCGCGCCTTATATTCATATTTTGACTACTTTGCATAATTTTTGAATTTTCCCATGTTTTTATGCTCTATTAAGATAAATCATCGCCAGAAACGCCGAAAAACGATGTTTTTGTGACGTGTACTCACCATTTTTGGCCTGAAAGGCACTTTAAACCCCCTGGAATTCCCACGCTGTGCATGTTAATGGGTGCACACCACTGTTTTTTATTTTTGTACGGGACAAAGATTTTGAGGCTCGTACAAAGATTTTGGAGCGATATTTGTACATCTTTGTACACAAAGTATAGGCAGTTTTCGACCGATTTTCGATTGTACAAAAAAATCGAAGTTTTCTGTACAAAAAAAGAAAACAGTGGTGCACACCCTTAACAATGTTTACTCTCCCCAACAATTTTTTCGACCCCTTGAGAATTTTTTATGTCTTGAATTACATATAAAATAAAATATGCCGTTCTGAGCGATTTTAGTGGTTTTTCTTGGCTCAGAAGCGTCAAATTTCCGGCGCTTGGCGCCATATACTCAAAAAGATAGTACATCGTCAGAAACGCCAAAAAAATCAATGTTTTCGACCCGTGTTCAATGTTTTTGAGCCCTAAAAGGCACTTTAAAATTTCACCTCCTCCCATATCTGTGCTTGATTATAGTGAAGCTCTTAATTCTGGCATCCAACCATTTTTTCAAAGATGACTGGCCTACCTACCAGTCTTTGTTTTTGTTTACAAAAACCGGATTTGGACGGCTTAGAAGCTTGCTTGTCCAAAATTCTAGGCTTTAGTTAAAATATCTCAAGATTTGGGTAAATGTCATAACCAACGAAGCCCGGTCCGCTTAGCTACATACCTAATCAGCGTGCTTTATTGATCATGTGAATTGTATGCTATCATTGATCATTATCGCATATGTTTTTTTGTTTAAAAAGGTTTGGGCAATAGTTAGTTTTATCTTTCACTTTTTTCACTTATTCGTCCCCCTTTACACTGATACATTATTTTTCATATTTGTTCAAGAACTGTGTCGTCGAAGTGTTGCACATTCCGCTTTTCCTGGTCTCGCTTACGCCCGACTTGTTCCTTTGCCCATCCTTTGCAACTAGTCTCATTCCTCAGTTGGACAACGTGAGTTTACACTGTCGTGTAGCCTGTGCCAAAAACGAATTTAGTTCTCTATATTTGTCTGTGTACGAAGGTTGTTCCAAAAAGGGTGTTAGCCAGGCACGTGGCTGGCTGTTCTATTTGGGGGGCAACACCAATTTTGGGGGTTTAAACCCAAAAAGGCCAAAAATAGCACAAAATAATGTTTAAAAAGTTCTTTTTTCCGATTTTTCTGAATTTTGGGCGACTTAGAACCATACTTGATCATGGGGGGGGTTGGGGGATTTCATCCCCCGCAGAATCATTTTTCACCCCCGCAAAAATTTTTACACCTTTTCCAGAATTGGCGATTTTTCAGAAGTTTCCTAAACTTGCCTGAAAATTGGTAGAAAAAGTGTCGTTTTAAGGGTTTTTGGCTATGTATTTGCTCAAAATCGCCAAATTTTCGGCGCTTGGCGCCGTAAATTCATGTTTTAAGCGATATATTGGTCAATTTATTCGACTTTTTTCGAAATTTCTTTCACGATTTCATGCTCTAGAAGGATAGAGTATTGTCAGAAACGCCAAAAAAACGATGTTTTTTAACGCGTACCGGCAATTTTTGGGCCCAAAAAGGCACTTTAGCTTTTCACCCCCAGAATTCCCATATTGTGCATGTATGCTTTACGTGCCTGGTTTTTGCGGTTTAACAACTTTTTTTCTGGATATCACAACATGCGATTTTTTTGCATAGTTTGATGCAACATCTGCTTTACATTTCCAAAGTCACCATTTTTTGCAAATTTTCCCCCTTTTCTAGAAAAAAAATTTCTAAATTACCCCATTTTTTGGAAAGAAGAGCAACTTTTTTCTTGTCGCAGCTACATAAGGCGCTGATTAGCGTTTAATCTCAGAATTTCGGTAAAACAAAGACAGTTTGTCACCTTATTGGTGCGCTATAGCAAAATCTCACTGTGGTCCATTTTCTCTTTCTAGTGCTGCATTTTTCTCTAAAACTCAATTTTAACCGATTTCGACGAAAAATCAGCTTTATCACAAATGCGCGTTTTATGAACAAAAAACATTCTGAAAAGTAGTTTATAAAGTGGGGTACACTCAGCTAAAATATTGGCCTTATTTCTCGAAGAATGAACTCGTGGGTCCTTCTGTTTTGGGCTATTTTTTCAGTATCTTAAATCATTTATAATACATGATAAAAGAAAATTATTTTACCGGAAAACGGAAAAAAGAAAAAGATGAATTGACTAGTTTAGAGATGTATGTAGAGCAGAAGTTGCGGGATAACGAGCAAAAAAACCGTGCGATGATAATAATTCTGATAGAAAAAGTCATTAGACAGCTAAAACGAACTTTTGGGATAATCCTCGTAGAATTTGAAGGATACGAACGCCTTAGATACGTTCCATTCAATTACCTACTTTATCGCTTGGAGTTTGTGATACATAATTTACTATTTACTGTCGTTTACACCCTACTTTACAATAATCCAGAAAAATGCTATTGCGTCATCTTATTGAGTGAATCGGTTTTTTTGTTAATTTGTTTCTCTGATGTAATTTGCTAGTTTGCCCTGGTTAGGTTTTCATATACATATACATGGTCATAGTCAGGCCCGTTATTCAGGATTTTATTTCGGGCGGGGGGCGAAAATTTTTGAGGCCAGATATCTCGAGAACCATCTCTATGTCTAACTCAAATTTGAACGATTTTTAGCGATTAAGAAGACAAAACTATACATACACAATAAATCCGGCGCGAAGCGCCGGAAAATTCTGAGTTTACTAGCTCAAAAGTACGCTAAAAGCCTGTTTTGGCGGTGTTTCAGACGCACTTCGCCAATTCTTCATTTTTCCTTTGGCGGACCCTTAAAAAAACAAAATTTTTACACCATTTTGGGGGAAGGGCAGGTCCCCCCCGTCCCCTGGACACGGCCCTGGTCATAGTCATTGTACTTTTTAGTAGCTTTTTCCTCTTTTTTAGTTTTTCTAGTTTTTTTGTACGTTTTAGTCCAGATACGGACTTATGGTCCAATGTGTACGATGCTTATCTATATTTCCCATAGACCATAGACGTGCGGTACCAAAGTTCTGGGGGGGGTGTGCAAGTTTTTTTTAAAGATAAAAAAATGGCCTTTAAAATGGTGGTATGGCGAAAAAAACACCATTTTTCAACCTTTCTCATCGAGCACTATCCATTGGCATCAAAAAATTGCGATAATAACAAAAAAATTTTAAAAACTGAAGTGTGGGGTACTTCGGTGTATGGGGGGTGCATACCCCCAAACCTCCCAACGCCCAGGTATGCCATGGACACTTTATTGGTTTACACGCCTACGAATTAATCAATTTTTTTAAGGAAGACTTCCACAGTGATATTGATTACTTACCGGACGGTGTAAAAGTCGATATTGATATTTTCTTGCATTGCCTTAATAGTTTATTCGCTTCGTTCAATGCCAAGGAGGAAGTTTTTTGCGTTGGTCCGACTAGCTCCATTATTGGACAGCGGCTCGTTGACTCAGAATCTTCGATAAAAAGGCACCAAGTTAATATTAATTGTTTTCGGCTCGTGAATAAATATATAATATCTAAAATGGCAATCAACACATCAGTACGTAAGTAAATTACAGGAAATAAAGCAATAAATATTCACATAAATAAAATATTAGATAAATAAAAAAATGGAAATAAAATAAAAAAATTGAATAAAAAAATCTAATAAATAAATAAAAAAATAAATAAAAAAATAAAAAAATAAAAAAATAAATAAATAAAAAAATAAACTATTACGCAAGTATATAAATAAATTAGTAGGTAAATGAATAAAAAAGCGAATAAGTAAGTAGGTATGTAAATAAATAAACAAATAAGTATAAAATAAATGAATAAATACATAGATTGAAAATTAAATAATTGAATAAATTAATAAATACATAAATAGATAAATATTTAATGAGTATTCAAATTAATAAATCATTTTACATTTTAATAAATAAACAATTAGTTATATTTGCATGAAATATCAAAATAAATAAATAAATAAATAGATAAATAAATATTCAAATAGACGAACAATGGAATGAAAAAGAAAATAAACGGGCAAACAAGCAGGCACGTATCTCTGGGGTGGAATGGGGGACTCGGACTCAGCGTTTTTTATGTACTCGGCAAAGATTTTTCCCGATTTAAAAAAGACTTTTCGGGACCGTCTTTCAGGCACGTAGCTGTGGGGGGACTGGAAGGGTCCGAACCCACCCCCCAAAAAAATTCAAAAAATCGGAAAAATAGGACTTTTTACACGTTATTTTGTGCTATTTTCGGCTTAGACCCCCCAAAATCTGTGTTGGTCCCCCCCAAAATAGAAGGGTCAGCTACGTGCCTGCCGGGTTTGCACAAGCACAAAGATTTTGGGACGACAAAAATCGAAAAAAGGTCTGAAATTCGCAAAAATTTTCGGTCTATATATCTTTACAATGGCGAAAATTGCATCTCAATAGAAAAAATGTGAAATTTTTCGCCGGTTTAAGACGATTCTTAGTGATTTTTGCCCTCAGAGACCCAGAAATTAGCTAAAATACACTACCAAAGATCGAACAACTCTGCTTTTACCATACTTAAATCGCTACTCAGTGGCGGATCTAGGATTTTCCTACGGGGGGGGGGTGGGCGGTACCCCTAAGGGGGGGGGGCGGAACCCTGACTTGGGCGGAAAAATTAGCCGTTTTAACCCGAAAATCGCTAAAAATCTCTCAAAAATGCTTAATTTTGCGCACTATTTTGGGTCAATGGGGGGCGGCCGCCCCTCCCCTAAATCCGCCCCTGTCGCTACTGTACCATACTATATATATAACCCGAAAATTTATGTGTACAAAATGTACAAAGACTTTCGGGGACCATCTTTGTACATGTACAAACGGAACTTGTTCAAAAAAAAAACACGGGTTCGGACACCCAAAAATTCAGAAAAATCGGAAAATTAGGACTTTTTAAAGTTTTTAAAGGTTATTTTGTGCCATTTTTTGGCTTTTCTGAGGCTTAGTCTTCCAAAATTTGGTGTTGGTCCCCCCAAACTGGACGGCCAGCTACAGTCACTGAATAAATAAGTGTGCAAAAATGTCATTAAATATAAGTTAGTAAATAAATTACTAAATTGTTAGATGAGAATGAATAATAAATATTAAATTATTACTTTACATTAACAAGTAAATGAATAAATAAATTATCCCCTCAGTCAATTAAACGGGTAATTGACTACATATTAATTTCGTGCCTTTTAGTCGGCTGCTAATAACGTCAGCTTAATATTGATCGATCGAAACGCTGATCTAATTACTCCATTCGTAGCCGGCGCTTATTCGGCGTTCGACGAATCGTTGCAGTATTGTTCTAGTCTTCAAGATTGCTTTTGCGAAAAATCCATTAAACAGCCGTACGTTTTTTGGCTTTTACTATATAAAAAGTGTAAACAATGGGCTTTTATTTAAAAAGTGTAAACAGGGGGCTTTTATTTAAAAAGTGTAAACTGGGGGCTTTTATTTAAAAGTGTAAACTCGGGGCTTTTACATATTTAGAAAATGTAAACTAGGGGCTTTTGCGTAAAAAGTGTAAAGTCGGGGCTTTTATTTATAAAAATGTAAACTAGGGGCTTTTATTTAAAAAGTGTAAACTCGGGGCTTTCATTTTAAAAGTGTAATACTCGGGGCTTTCATTTAAGAAGTGTAAACTAGGGGCTTTTATTTAGGAAGTTCAAAGTATGGGCTTTTATTTAAAAAGTGTTAACTCGGGGTTTTTATTTAAAAAGTGTAAACTCGGGGCTTTTATTTAAAAAGTGTAAACTCGGTGTTTTCTTAAATGTATAATTACTATGGGCGAGTATGATCTTCGTTTAATAGGCGCTCAATCCGCAATTCGCATTGAATTTAAAGTAACTCGTTAATTAAGATTTTATGTGAAGGTATAACTTTTTATTAATCCTTCTTCTTTCCTTATGTAGATGGGTGATCCCCACTACCCGAAGTTGGTCGTCCCCCCATCCCCCGGAATCCAGAAAATTTATGACTCCTCCGCCCGATTTTTGGAAGAAAAAATTGATTTTTCGGCCGCTCCTGGCCAAAAAATTGGACGTCATTTACCTCACCTCCCTAAAATTAGTCGGGGCCCCTGCCGCACAAAATTTCGAGACGTTAAAGCCCGGAGTGTATTGTTAATATTTGTGGCGTTTTTAGCTTTTCAATCAATGTTAAGGCTTCATAGTTTCACAAACTAGGGTTAATTTAGACCATACAAATACAGCATGGGAATTGTGGGAGGGGGGGGGGCGTGAAATAATAAAGTGCCTTTTTTGTCCAAAAATGGTAGGTTCACATCAAAAACATCGTTTTTCATCGTTTCTCATCGTTTTTCAGCGTTTCTGGCAATGCTCTATCTCTCTAGAGCACAGAAACAAAAAATTGCAGAAAAAAATTAGAAAATTGGATGAAATTGAACAAAATATAGTCAAAACATGAGTATAATGGCTCGAAGCGCCAAAAATTTGGCACTTTCGAGCAAATAGATCGCTAGAAACGCATAAAAAAGCATCTTTTCTACAAGTTTATACCAAATTGTTGGGGACTCTTAAAAAATCGTAAATTCTGAAAGGGGGAGGGTCGAAAAAATTTTTTTGGGTAGTGAAAACCCCCCTAAACCCTCCCCCAAGATCATATATGATGTAGACCCTGCGATCGCGAATCCGGCAGAGCCCCTGCAATCGATAGACACCCACAATATAATTTTGGCGTCTTTTTTGGATTTTTGCGGGCTCTACACCACCCAGGTCTACTTGACCCCCTTCAAAACTGGAGATAGCACAACCCAGACTTGTTTTTCTCTCTCTCTCGCTATTATCGATTTTTGATACCCATGCATACAGATGGATGAGAAATGTCGAAGACTTGTGTTTTTTCATCTCATCAATTTTTTCCTAACTTTTTTGACGCTCGAAAATTATTGGACCCCAGCACGCACGTAGCTGGCCGCCCTTTTTTGGGGGACCAACACCATTGGGGGAATAAACCCAAAAATGCCAAAATTAGCACAAAATGACGTTTAAAAAGTCATATTTTTCCGATTTTTCTGAATTTTGGGTTGGGGGGGTCGAACCTACCCCCATTCCCCCATAGATAAGTGCCTGAAACTCAGAATTTATGTAATGCCCATCATACATGCACAGCATGGGAGTTCTAGGGGGGGGGTGAATACCGAGAGTGCCTTTTTTGGGCCCAAAAATGGCCGGTACGCGTTAAAAAACATCGTTTTTTGGCGTTTCTGACGATACTCTATCCTTCTAGAGCATAAAATCATGAAAAAAATATCGGAGAAAGTCGAATAACTTGACCAATATATCGCTTAAAACATGAATATATGGCGCGAAGTGTCGAAAATTTGGCGATTTTGAGCAAATAGATAGCCAAAAACCCTTAAAAAGAAACTTTTTCTACCAATTTTTAGGTAAGTTTAGGAAACTTTTGAAAAATCGCCAATTCTGGGGGGGGGGTGAAAAATTTCTTGCGGGGGTGAAAAATGATTCTGTGAAAGTGAACCCCCAATCCCCCAAGATCACGTATGATGTCCATCTACAATTCCGCTGACTTCCGAATTTCCTGTCCTTAAATAATTTCGGAAACTCATTTTAGCCGTTGATTTTCCAATATTTTGAGCCAAATTCATCTTTTTTTGCCCGTATTTGCTACAACCTGATTGTTTTTTTTTGAATTTTTTATTCGTTAAAAGAATTACGTAGCATCATTAGAAAAACAGCGTTTCAACGCGTATCGTTTTTTAGCCCAGAAAGACTGTCAAATTTTTTTGATTCTCTATCATTTAATTTCATAATATTAATTTTATAATTTCGGTTTGCCAGCTTTTTAACGCATTTCAATTTCCTGACCTAATTTCTAATTTATGCGCGTTTTTCTTAAAAAAACTTTTTTTCAGTAGGTATACAATTTTTGCATACCATAACATAAATTTGGGCCTTTTACATTATCTCGCCCCGCGAAATTTATTACCCTATTACACAATGTAATTTATTGACACACAAATTACACTATTTGTATATTTATATATATACACATACAAAAACACAGCTGCATTCTGGCCTTGTCCATAAATTACGTTGTATATTGTTGTGTAAAGTGGTGTTTGAAAAATAAAATAATAAATTTCGCGATAATGCAAAAGACCATACATGATCTTGGGGGGTGGGTTTGGGGGGGGTTTCACCCCCTGCGGAATCATTTCTCACTCCCGCGAAAAATTTTCAACCCCCCCAGAATTTGCGATTTTTCAAAAGTTTCCTAAACTTACCTGAAAATTGGTAGAAGAAGTATCTGTTTTAAGGGTTTTTGGCTATCTATTTGCTCAAAATCGCCAAATTTTCGGCGCTTCGCGCCATATATTCACGTTTTAAGCGATATATTGGTCAATTTATTCGAATTCTTATCGAAATTTTTTCCATGATTTTATGCTCTAGAAGGATAGAGTATCGTCAGAAACGCCAAAAAACGATGTTTTTTAACGCGTACCGGCCATTTTTGGGCCCAAAAAAGGCACTTTAGGGTTTCACCCCCCAGAATTTCCATGCTGTGCATGTATGCAAAAGACCCTAAATTTGTACCGCTATTCGTTAAATCGCAGTAATGACGCATATCCGCCGTTCACTTTGCTTGAGAATTTTCGAGATCCGGAAGCCAATGACCTACTACAGCAAATGTTTGAAAAATCTACCGATGTAAGATGACAGTATTTTTATGATTTGAGCTTAAAGAAGGTTCTTCATTACATAATTTCCAGGATATCTCGCAAACTGATCCTTTTTTCTTATTTTCGTACAATTCCCGTTGCTGCACGGAAGTTTTTGGTCAATGAATCGATTAATAATTTATTAATACTATAATTTTACTGATTTAATAAATTATATATCATTTAATTAATGATTTATTAATACTATAATATTACAGATTCATTAAATTATAAGTCATTTAATTAATGATTTAGTAATACTATAATTTTACTGATTTAATAAATTATAAGTAATTTAATAAATAATTTATCAATACTATAATTTTACTGATGTAACAAATTATAACTCATTTTTAATGATTTATTTATACTATAATCTTACTGATTTAATAAATTATAAGTAATTATAATAATGATTTATTAATACTATAATATTACCGATTTATCAAATTATAAGTAATTTAACTAATGATTTATTAGTACTACAATATTACTGATTCAATAAATTATAAGTAACTAATTTATTTAATAATTTATTGATACTATAATTTTACTGATGTAACAAATTATAAGTAATTTTTCAATGATTTATTAATACTATAATGTTACTGATTTTATAAATTATAAGTAATCCAATAATGATTTATTAATACTACAATATTACTGGTTCAATAGATTATAAGTACCTAATTTATTTAATAATTTAGTAATACTATAATTTTACTGATGTAACAAATTATAACTAATTTTTAATGATTTATTTATACTATAATCTTACTGATTTAATATATTATAAGTAATTATAATAATGATTTATTAATACTATAATATTACCGATTTATCAAATTATAAGTAATTTAACTAATGATTTATTAGTACTACAATATTACTGATTCAATAAATTATAAGTAACTAATTTATTTAATAATTTATTGATACTATAATTTTACTGATGTAACAAATTATAAGTAATTTTTCAATGATTTATTAATACTATAATGTTACTGATTTTATAAATTATAAGTAATCCAATAATGATTTATTAATACTACAATATTACTGGTTCAATAAATTATAAGTACCTAATTTATTTAATAATTTAGTAATACTATAATTTTACTGATGTAACAAATTATGACTAATTTTTTAATGATTTATTAATACTATAATGTTACTGATTTAATAAATTATAAGTAATTTTTAGAAGAAAATTGAATATAGTCAGTTGTTATAATTCGCCGAGTCTTCATGTAAAGAGACTTTTAAATTACTGTGACCAGACTTTGTGCTATAATTTTTTGGGCGATGCTGAAACTGGTCATCGTGAGGAGTCAACCGGAGAGCTTTTAAGCTAAAATTATCTGTGAAACCAGCTTAAAAACTACCGTAATTTGCAATTTCTGGTTAGTTTCAAATACTTGCGCTAAGATTTGATTTTCTCCTTTTGTGGTCCTAATTTTCTTATTTTATTCTATTTTATTTTTTCTTTTTTTAGATTTTTTATTATTGTCTATTTTATTTTCATTCTACTGTTTCTCGTTTATTTGATTATTTTCTGAGCTCCGTTTTACCTTATTTATTTTATTTCTACTTGTTTTCATTTATTTTATTATTCTCTGTCCTTTACCATGCCTCATTTATTTAATTTTTACTGTTTATTTGATTTTACTCTTCTATTGTCTATGCTTCATTTTTATTTTTTAACTTGTGAATGTTGATTTATAATTTTAGGTAATAATAACAAAAATTTATTCTTGTTCATTTCTTTTATGATTCATGGTATTTTTATTTTAATATTTTATTTTAGTCTATTTTCTCAAATCAGGTACATAAGTGTTTTTTTTATTATTAATTTATCATTTTATATTGATGCATTTTATTTTATTTTTATTTATTATTATATTTTTTTCCATATTAATTATATTTTTTAAATTTAATTTCCCGCGTTCATTTTTTCTCTAAATATTTTACTTCATGAAAGTTTTACCTAATTTTAAATGCGATATATTTATTTCGTTATTTGGTTGGCATGTGTGAAAGAGGCTACTGTTTCTGTGTTTTCTTTTCGTTATGTACGTTTATATAACAGTTGGCCAAAAATAGCAACAAAACCTAAAAATGGCAAAAAAACCGAGAGTTTTTATTCCGAAAATTCAAAAAATCGCGGGGTTTTCAAAAAGACTTTGTTTAAGCTAGGGATTGACCAATTTTGGGTGGGGATTCCCTCACCCCCTGATTAAGTGTCTTGTTATCTGTAGTTTTCTTATTTTATTTATTTTATTTTTACCGTTTATCTGATTTTATCCTTTTGTTGCCTCTGGGTTATTTTTATTATATAATTTGTGAATATTGATTCATAATTTTAGGTAATAATAACACAAATTTATTTATATTTATATTTATTTATTTTAATATTTTATTTCAGTTTATTTTTGGTCATTTGATATTATATTAGTCTTCCGTAATTCTTGTTAGACTGCGCATCTGGACGGAGGGGTTTGTTTCAAAAATATTTATCTTTCTTTCAGTAATGTCATAAAAAAATGTAAATTAGTTGTTTTTGCTTTGTTTTTTATACTGTTTTTTGCCTTTCTGCTTTTGCAAGCTCAAGATCACTTGGGAGAACTAAAATTTCGTGGCAACAAATATCCCATTTTTGTGTAGTTTATGGGAAACTTACGTCATTGAATTAGGACATGGCTCATAGGTGGGCGGCGCCGAAATTCTGGGGGGAGCGCAAGATTTTTCAAAGGTCAGCAAATGGCCTTAAAGGAGGTGGTATGGCGAAAAACACCATTTTCGACGTCTCTCATCGAACACTATTCGTTGGCATCAAAAATATTGCGAAAAAACAGGAAAAATTTCAGAAATCGAATTTTGGGGGATATTTCGGTTTCTGAGGGGGGATGTTTTGGTTTCTGGGACGTTTGCTGTGCCCCCAGGCACTTAGCTGTGGGAGAATGGGGGCGGATCCCCCCAAATTCAGAAAAAAACGAAAAAATTGGTTTTTTCACACGTTATTTTGTGCTATTTCTGGCTTAGATCTCCCAAATTGGTGTTGGTCCCCCAAATAGGAGGGCCAGCTACGTGCCTGATGCCACTCCAAACCCCCCACGCCCAAATATGACATGGATCCTTTAAATTCAGCTTATGATTTCAAATTTACTCGGAAAATATTTTTTCAATTTACTAATTTTATTTAAAAGTTTAAATTATTGATTTGATCTTCTTAAGAAATTGGGTGACTGTTACAAGGCCGATCATCTTTAATGCTAGCACATTTCCAATTTTTGATCAAAATTAATAAAAATGTCTGAAAAGGCATGTTTTCACCCAAAATCTGGGGCAAGGATGGGCGGGCTTAAAAGTAAAAATGTCAATAAATTTGAGGATTTGCGGAAGCTTGAAATTTTAAATTAAAATTAAAAATTCAAAAATTTGTAACCACTGTCACTACTTGTTGACTATAAATTAGGTTATGGTAAGCCAGTGCGTCGAAAAAATTCGGCAATGGATAAAGCGCCAGTTTCCGTCGCACGACATCTCTAACGTTAACTCCTTGGTAGAGTTGACCGAGATTTATTGGTATGTAATGGCCGTAACACGCAAACATTGTTACCAGGGGCGGATTTAGGGGGCGGCGGGGCGGCGGCCGCCCCCCCATTGGCAAAAAACAGTGCGCAAAATTAAGGATTTTTGAGCGATTTTTAGCGATTTTCGGGTTAAAACGGCTAATTTTTCCGCCCAAGTCAGGATTCCACCGCCCCTACCTAGGGGTACCGCCCCTCAAGAAAATCCTGGATCCGCCACTGATTGTTACTTAGAAATTTATTTGTAAATTGTTTTACTCTTACTTCAGTAATCTACCTTTGATTCAATCCTACCCCGTTAATATATGATAAAATTACCAAATTGAAAAATAAAAAATATAAGTACGTAAAAATTTTGCAAAAAAACGACTAATAATCGGCAGACGACAAAGAAAATAAAAAATACACACATCGATAAATATCGCTAAACTATATGGATTAATTTGAAAAGACATACAGTGCTCGCCATGAAACATGACACACTATAATCATCAGATTTTTATTGGACGATACGTCGCGAGCGCCGCGTTTCGTCTATAATGCGCTATCATGTCTTTTTTATTACTATAGGATATTTATCTGTATCATGCCGTTAATCTGGCGATGCGGACGGCGCAATTTAGCTATTAATAGCGTCAACAAAAGGGAAGCACGCACGTGAATGCCAGGAGCGCGCACGTGAATGCCGTTCTGTATTCAGGCGAGTGCGCGCACGTGAATGCCGTTCTATATTGAGGCACGTGCGCGCTTCCGGTATTCACATGCGCGCTTCCTTCTTGTTGGCGCTATTAATAGCTAAATTGCGCCGTCCACATCGCCAGATTAACGGCATCATACGGATAAATATCCTATAGTAATAAAAAAGACATGATAGCGCATTATAGACTGAAACGCAGCGCTCGCGACGCATCATCTAATATATGTAAATATGACAATGATAGTGCGTCATGTCTCATGGCGAGCACTGTACATGCAAATTGAAATAGGTACATATATTTATAAATAAATAATAAATGATACCCACAAAAAACGTCTGAATGGCATATATTTGAGCATACTGTACTGATCTACACCTATTTATTTCGCTTGAAGCCTGACTTGAAGTTATGCTCGGCTTAGGTCAGGATTAGGGATGGTTTATGCATTTCTTGATCCGTAAGCCAATATCATATCGTAGTATGTTCCTGCTGACTTTTTATAAAAACCTACAGCCTTAAATCAGATTAAAGCCGGACTTACATAAAACTTTTAAGAAGGGCATGAGTACGGCTCAAATCTTGGTTTAAACCGATTTTGAGTATGCTATAATTCTCACTTGTTTTTTTTTGAATATTTTCTCGCATTACATACATTTAAGCTAAGCTTAAGCCTGACTTGTGTTTTATGCATTGTTTCTGTTTGAAATCGTGCCCTGATTACGCATGGCCAAATGCATTCAAAATTCTCATTCACGGCATTAACAGGAAGCTTGAGACGTAGGTTTGCATGTTTTTTCGCAAAATTTAAAAAGGTCAATTTTTTCTACGATAAAAAATTAAATTAAATGCTGGATAGAATTAAGGGAAATCATATTTTTGGCAACTCACAATAATCTATCGGATTTTATTTGTTTCTACATTTATATATCCTTCTTCTTTGCCCTAGAAAAAATGTATATAGGCAAATAAGAGTATTTTTTTCCAGGAAATTAGTCGATAAATCCGGAGATGCTAATTTATTCTATTCGCCGTGCTTTCAAGTCATCTCTTTTGTTGCTAATATAAGACGAGCGGATGAGAATAATAATTCAGTTAAAATCGTGCAACAGCTCGAAATGCTGGTTAATTTGTACGACGATTTTTTATCCGATTTTGTGCAATTTTCGGCGGAAAACAAGTGATTTTTTAGCTGTTGTTATTTTCGGTTTGATTTTTCTATTTACAAGCAAATATATTTAAAAAAATGCTAATTTAAGCCATAATTTTTATAGTTAAAATTCCAAATGTTTCGTGGATGTGGTTAAATGGCCTTTTTGTTTTGTTTCCTTTCTTCCCTACTTTTCTCCGGTAAATTTTATTTGCAATTTATAGCCGTGTATTCGAATTTCTTGTCTTATATGTCGTGTTAAATAACAGTTTTATTTTGCTTTTATTCATTTTTTATCAGTTTTTTTTATTTTTTCCTCATTTTTAATGGGCTATCCATTTTTCTATCATGTTCTTATAGATTTTATGCAGAGTGCAATCTTATTTGTTTATACTTATTCTACAAAATGAATTGTATTATTATTATTATTATCATTGTTATTAATAATTTTATTATTATTATTATTATTATTATTATTATTATTATAATTAATATAATAATAATAATAATAATAATAATAATAATAATAATAATAATAATAATAATTAATAATAATAATAATAATTATTATTATTATTATTATTATTATTAATGTTTTATTCTTGTGATATTTTTGTAACTCTTAAATTATATTATATTATTGTATTATTATTTTTGATATTATATTATATTATTGTATTCAGATTCGACTGGTTGATGGATTTATTGTGTCTCGCCATATTGTATTCTATAAGTGGGGCAAAATCGATTAAATCTTGTGAAGATGATGCTAAGGTCCTTAGTTTTCTGCTCTACATTTTCATTATTAATTATTATGCCTGTTTTTTCTTTAGTCTTACCTAATCAGTAAATTGGCCAAGGATTGGTCTAAGACAAGTGAGCCAAATCTTGCATTTAGCGCATTTTTCGTATGCCCGGAAATTGGGCTGTATTCAGGCATGTAACACCTCAAAAATTTAGAGTGGAGAGTACAGACACGTAGCGGGCTGTCCTATTTTGGGAGGACCAACACTAATTTTTGGGGGGACTAAGCCCAAAAAAGCCAAAAATAGCACAAAATAACGTTTAAAATGTCCCGTTTTTTCCGATATTTCTGAATTTTGGGGGGCCGAACCCTCTTATTCCCCCCAGAGATACGTGCCTGGGAGAGTAGTCGATCGTTTTCAGGACCAGGGTAAATGGACTTAAAATTTCGGATAAAAAGGGCCAAACGACGCAAGATTTTGCTTAGCATCGGGGGATGGTGTGGGCGAAAAATTTTGGGCTTTGAGGACAACATTTCTGGTCAACTTTGGCTTGCGTGTCCTATTTTTAGGAAACAATGGTTAAAACATCAAAATGGCCTAATAACAAAGTTTTACCTAAAAGTCGAGAGAGTTTCAAATCGCGGTTTTTTGAGGGGATGGAGTAGATCAGAGCCGTATTTAATGGGCGGGGGGGGGCAGCCGCTTTCCTCCTTGGCCAGATAGAAAATTTTGGAAGTTAAGATAATGCAAGTAAAGATGACGAAATCGCATGTTTTTGTCAAAAAATCTTCAAATTTTAGGTGCTTAGCGTTGGATTTTAGGTGCTCTTAATTATTTGGCCCAAGCGCGATTAAAAAATGACGCTCACTGAGTGTGTTTTTTGTACTCGGCATAGATTTTTCCCGATGTACAAAGACTTTTCGAGACCGTCTTTGTACATTTACAAAGATTTTTTGGAAGATAAAAATTGCAAAAAAGGTGTAAAATTCGAAAAATTTTGGTGCTTCGCGCCGAATTGAGTAATTGTGTGTTCTATATTTCTTTACATTGGCAGAAATTTCATTTCAAAAGTAAAAATGTCAAATTTTTTGGCGCTTCGCGCCGTTTTAAGACGATTCTTAGTGATTTCTGCCCTTAGAGACCCAGAAATTAGCTAAAACACACTACGAAAAGTCGAAGAACTCTGATTTTACCACACTAAAATCGCTGCTGTACCATATTATAATACCCAAAAATTTTGTGTGTACGAAATGTACAAAGATTTTTAGGAAGACTAAAACTGTAAAAAGGTGTAAAATTCCCAAAATTTTCGGCGCTTCGCGCCGAACTGATAAATTATTTGTCTTTTATATCTTTAAAATGGCCGAATTTGCATTTAGAATGGAAAAATGTCAACATTTTTCGGCCGTTTTCAGATAATTTTTAGTAATTTTTGGCGTCAGAAACCCAGAAATTAGCTAAAATACACTACCAAAGATCGAAAACCCTGTTTTAGCACACTAAAATCGCTACTGTACTATATTATAGTACACAAAAATTTGCTTTTACAAAATGTACAAAGACTTTTGGGGACCATCTTTGTACATGTACAAACGGACCTTGTACAAAAAAACACTGCGCTCACTTAGCCTTTTGAGTGCAAACATGTTCGAATTTTATGCTCTCAATCATAGGTTGCGCATTACCGCGTACTTAAAATATACTTGGGTACCCTAAACATACCCCCTTCAGCCATAACGGGACACATCTTGAAGGTACGTTCTTTTTAAAATAGATATTAACAAATCCGCTGCCCGACTTTTTAAAATTTTCTTTACACTCAAGAATCAACTTGTATAGAGTGTGTAAAGTTTCAGCGTACCGTATAACATAGACAAACTTTTGACGAATTTTTTAGGCAGCGCGTACACAACTGTGTAAATGTCTCAAGCAATCTAATAGCTTACAATTGTAGGAAATTAAATTTTCAAAAAACGGATTTTTCTGTTTTTGTAATTTCGCACTAGTTCTCGAGGAGGAGTGTAGATAGAGAGGGTAACAAAAAATTCCAGTGTAAAGACAGATTTTGGTCGCATTTTTTACATATTTCTGTCTCTGTCTGTTAACTCCGCTTATCACTCTAGAAAAATTTTTTATAGAAATGTTCTAATACCCGAGTGCTACTTTCTGCTTACCTGCAAAGTCTTTTACACTTAATGCGGAGTTAGATCCAGGGATTTAAGATTTACTAACTAGTGGATAGGGAAAAAACAGGTCTGTCACTAATTTCTCCGCTCATAAGTCGGAACAAGCTGCAGCAAATTACGTTTAAAAAAATTTAGATCGAATTACTGCTGGAGGTGTTAAAATCGAAATCAGGGGTGTAACACGGCGTGCGGGAGGTGTAAAGTCCAAAAATGAGGGGGATGCATGTTAAATGTGTTTCTGACTTGTTTATTCTCGCCAACTTCTCCTGAGATTAGTCTGGACATTATCTCAAGTCTATGTACCAAAAATCAGACTTGATACGTCAGTTGAGCGCGTTTTTCTACACTCAACAGTGGTGTAAACAGGCACGTAGCTGTGGGCGGAATGGGGGGTCCGGACCCTCAAAAATTCAGAAACAACCGGAAAACGTTATTTTGTCCTATTTTTGGCTTAGACTCCCAAAATTGGTGTTGGTCCCCCCAAAATTGGAGGGCCAGCCACGTGCCTGGGTGTAAAGAGATTTACACCGATTCTGATTTGTGTTCAGACCATTGCGGAGTCTTAATTTTTTCATAAATATTAATCGTGATATCAGAGCAATATCCGAATTACGAATTCGAGAATTCGACTAAAATCTCTACACTCGGTGGTTTTATTAAGTTTACACTGCAACTAACTATAGTTCTAGAGCCTTGCGGGAGCCTAATTTTTTCAAAATGAATGTCAGAATCAGGATTTCGACTGCTAGTTTTCTATATACCCAGTAGTTGTGTAAAATTTGATCCATTTATCTATTCTTAATGCTTAAAGTTTAAACTACTAATTTATTTCACCTACAGAGCGTTGCAAAAAGTGATTTTTTTAAAATATGTTCCGTAAGGTCAGGATTACGAATTTGACTGCATAAGCTCACACTGAAAATAAATTTAGTTTCAGACCGTTGCAGAGGCTTTTTTCAAAATGTTTCATGTAACGTCAGGAATTTTGAACTGAGCGTCTCCAATTTTTGGCCAAAAGCGCCTAAAAACGCCAAAAAATGGATATTTTCAAAAAATCAGGAAGGGCGGGTCAAAAATTTTCTGGCTTTGGAGGGGATGGGGGACATCTGACTTTAGGTGGGGTATCCTCCATCACCCGGTTGCACGTATGGTTGTTCCGTTCAAAAAAGATAATACTGACGATCTGAACAATATTGTTTCGCGTTCTTGGACTGCTGTCATTATTGCGGCTTGTGGCCATATGTGTTTATCTACTGATTTACTCAAACCATGCTAGTTGGGTACTACGAAAGAAAACTGCTCCGATGGAATAAAAAAGACGAATCTACTTGGGATCACAGATGATTAAGGATGTAAAAATTTGACAATTTTTTGAAATGCAATTTCTGTTATTATGAAGATATATAAAACAAATATTACTCAACAACAGGTGCGGATTCAGGGCCCAAAATATGCGCAAAATTAAGGATTTTTGAGCGATTTTTAGCGATTTTCGGGTTGAATAGGCTAATTTTTCCGCCAAGTCAGGGTTCCGCCCCTAGGGTACCGCTCCCCCCTAGGAAAATCCTGGATCCGCCACTGCTCAACAATTACTCATTTCTGAGTGAAGCGCCGAAAATTTTTGCGAATTTTGACCTTTTTTTGCAGTTCTTACCTTCCCAAAAGTCTTTGTGCATGTACGAAGACGGTCCCGAAAAGTCTTCGTACTTCCGAAATAATCCATACCGAATACAAAAAAACCGTTCCCAAAATAGCAAGAAAGCACCGTAAAATGGCCGAAAACGCAAGATTTTTCCAAAAATTCCAAAAATCGGGAGAGGGTCGAAAGTTTATGAATTTTGGGAACTGGTGAACGACCAAATTCGGCTAGGGATCACCTATCCTCTTTTTATACTTCAAAGCATGTTCTTCATTGATTCACTGATTAATTCAAATATTGCTAATAAGAAGGTGGGTACTAGCAAGGAGAAATGCTCCGATCGTACAAAAAGGGACGAGTATACTTGAAAACACGCATTATTGAGAATATAAAAAGATAGGGACTAGGAAAAAGTCAACTATGCATTCAGGCGTGCTAAGAAATTAGACGTTTTCTTATCTATGCAAAAATCGAAGTATATTCTACGGCCTCTGAAAATGAAGGTGTAAAACATTATTTGCTGGTTCACTTACAGAAGACCTTATTAAGTAACTTCGATGCGTATTAAACATTGCTTTGTTGCTCATCAATGTCTCATTCTTGATGATATATAGTCAATATTTAATGATATGATTAATGAATTATAGAATTCGCATCTTATTTGTTAAATTTTGCATTCTACTCTAAATTTTCTTCTGTGATTATGCACTGTTGTCCTTTCTTCTAAGTATCCTAACGCACTTCATTCGTTTTAGTGCTAAATATTGTTTATGCACAGCGCCTAAGTGATCATTTCTATTTTTGGATAATACTCTGCGTGTGTTTTTCTCCTGTTGGCCGCAGGATATACTTTGATTTTGTCATTGCTAAAAGGAAATCTAATTTTTAAGCATCAATGCATGCATAGTTTCCCAAGGTCGAAAGTTCAGGGGTGGGATGAAATCCAAACACATGGGACGACTAAATTTGAGGTTCTAGCTTTTTCTGCAGTTCAGATATGAAAAATGGCTAAAACATCGTCTATAACATGTTTTAAAGCGGAAAAGTGCATTTTAAAGTACTACTTGTCTAATTCTGACTAGTTTCGTCACTCTTGTAAGTAAAAAATATTAGGATTAATCGAAAATGACTTTTAAGATTATTTTGACTTCGTTCTAGGTATTTTATTGGTAAACTAGACAGAAATATACTAGTCGGCGCGAAGCACCGAGAAGATTTTAACATCTGTGCTGCTTTTTTACCCAAAAATCATGCAGAAAATGTTTAATAGCTCAAAATCGTCTGACAGTGATTCGAGTCTCGGACCCTGAGGGGAGGGGTAATACTCCCCTCACCCCCTATGGGAATGTGTGAGTGCATGCTTAGGTGACTTTTCCATGTCCCTATCTTCTATTTCCTTAATAATGCTTGTTTCAGAGTATATCCGTCCTTTCTTGTCCCATCGGAGCAATTTTTCTTGCTTAAATAATACACTAGGTATGAAAGGTGGAAAAACCTTATTTGCCACACTGAAAGTAGTAAAAAATCACCCAAAATGGCCTCAAAACGCAATTTTTCCCGAAAATGCGGGGTTTACAAAATCTCTGTCGTTCGTGGCAAAATGGGGGACGACAGACTTTGCATTCAGTACAGGATTCCACCCCATACTACCATACATGATCTGGGGGTTTCATCCTCCCAGAGAAGCTTTCACCCCTCCCAGAATTTTTCATTTTTTCAAAGGTTCTTAAAACTGTTCACAAAATTTCAAATGTTTTTAACCATTTGTTTGTTAAAAAGTGTCAAATTTTCGGCGCTTCGCGCCATATACTTATTTGTTGACTATATTTCGTTAAATTTATTCAATTTTTTCTCTTTCTAGAAATTTTATCATGCTTTTATGCTCTAGTACGATAGAGCATGGTAAGCAACGCCGAAAAACAATGTTTTCGACGCGTATCTACCATTTTTAAGACAAAGAGGGTACTCTAAAATGTCACGCCCGCATAGAATTCTTATGCTGCGTTCGTCAACATGCTACAAATATGAATGCGACTAAGTCGGCCTAAATAATTGTTTGGACTTTCAGAATCAGCATCTTCACTTGACGTCATACCCTTCGTAGACGGCCTATTCGTTAGGCTGAAAAATATTGCCAGGTTGCGACAGGTGTTAGGAGAGCAAAGGTCAGTTAATCTGACGAAAAAGTGTTTAGGGAAAGCGTCTATATGTACATGTAGGGGATAGTCGGTATTCTTCCTGTACTATAAAAGTCCAAACTTTTATCCTCGAATTACTTCAAGAACATGCTTCTTCGTTTTTATGCAATTTTTTTATTTAACGTCTATGACTCTAGCACAACGAAACAGATCTTCCGGATCATAATGGAAAATTTAAACCGGAAACAAATGTCTAAAGATTAAAGTTTTTTGACAAGAGACTTGAAATCTACCACAAACTTTCATTGAAATTTTCTTTTACGCTTCTTCAATGTTTACACCGATTTTAAAGCTATTTTAACTTTGAAAATATCGGGTGTAAAAACTTATTATCATTGTTGTGCTTTTTAACTTAAAAGTATCGGATCGTTGCTCTGTGAAAATTTAGGTTTAAAATTCACTTTATAGAAGAATTTTTATAGCAGAAATTTTTTCGAAATATTTCTTGCATTTTGAAATTACAGACAGACACGTGTTAAACTGGGAGGTTTCAGGATTCATAGATACTCATTGTCAGGGTATTAAGAAAGTGTATTTTTGGCCTATTGGCAGTCACATAAAATAATAATAATGCTTTATTCAAACCCGTAGGTACAATACAATGTTAAGAATAATACGCAACGTTTCGACAGTTAACCTACCGTGGTCGTCAGGCTCTTACAGAATATAAGAAGTTGTGGGCACCAGGGATTGAACCTTACAGCTAAGTATCATTTATTTCTAAAGTCTGCGGTTTTACCAACTGAGGTTCAACTTCACTGAACCAGTCACAAACATTTAGAAGTCAGGGTATTAAGGTCGGGGCTTAAAATCAAGAATCTGCTATCATGGAGGGGCTAAAATTCAGAATTTTTACAATACTAAATCCCTTTTATGAGGTCTATTATGCCAAAAATTGCTTAAAATACTGTTTTGAACTAAAATTGCATGACAGTAGATAGCTTATAGACTCTCTAGTCGGGTAATGCCCCTCTTTTGTGCATGTATATATGACATAGATGCGCAAGGTCAAGTTGGCCTGGAGTGAAATAGAGAATTTGTTGTTTGGAGGTGAGAAATTCTGGTTTTTTAATCTGTAAATTTCGTTTATCTATGTGTTATTACCCCAAAATTACTTGGAATTCTCTAATTGTCCCTAAACGCTCGACGGTACATACCTAAGTTTCAACTGACCCTGAAATTTCGGATGAGGACCCCATGCTAATTTAAAAAGGAAGGTTGAATGACCTCTAGTTTTCGGCCAAACAGGATAAAAAACACGTAAAAATGGCTAAAAACGCAAATTTTCGCCAAAAGTCGTGGGGCTTAACGATTTTTTAACTTCAAGGGCGATCAACTTCAGGTGGTATATCCGTCATCCCTTGTTACACGTATGCTCTCACTCTTGCTATACGCATATATCCAGGGGTTACTGTAAGTGGGGTAGGGCCGAGCGGCCGCATCGCCTTAGGCCCATGAAAACTTTAGAGCTGAAGAACGGTTATGTTTTTGCAATGTATTTTGGATATCGTTGATAACATTTTCTCATATCACTGTTTTCGCTACCAGGGCCCAGTTGTACTAACGAGTTGTAAATTAGTTACAAGCTTGTAAAACAACTTTTTAACAAGTCTAGTTAGAAGCATTGGCAATGAAACGTTACTGCTTGTAGCAGATAAGCTAGTTAAAATTTTTCACAAATTTGCATCAATTGGGTTACAACTAACCCTTGTCAACTAGCAGCTTTTTAAATAGTCACTTTCCACCAGTTAGGTATATACCATCATGTCGAAATCAATAAATCCGAAAAAGACACGAATTTAGGGGGATGGGTGGCCGCCCTTTCCCCCATTGACCCAAAATAGTGCGCAAAAATTCAGGATTTTGAGCGATTTTAGCGATTTTCGGGTTAAAACAGCTAATTTTTCCGCCCATACCTGGGCAATGGATTTTGGTTCTGAAGGTACCGGGGGTCCCTTTTCTTGAATATGGTTGGTTGGTTGGTTGTTTGGTTGGCTAGTTGGTTGGTTGTTTAGCTGGTTGGTTGTTTGGTTGGCTAGTTGGTTGGTTGGCTGGCTAGTTGGTTGGTTGTTTAGCTGGTTGGGTGGTTGTTTGGTTGGCTAGTTGGCTGATTATTTGGCTAGTTGGCTGGTTGGTTGGCTGGCTATTGGTTGGTTGTTTAGCTGCTTGCGTGGTTGTTTGGTTGGCTAGTTGGCTGGTTGGTTGGCTAGTTGGTTGGTTGGCTGGCTAGTTGGTTGGTTGTTTAGCTGGTTGGTGGTTGTTTGGTTGTTTAGCTGGTTGGGTGGTTCTTTGGTTGGCTAGTTGGCTGGTTGGTTGACTAGTTGGTTGACTAGTTGGCTGGTTTGTTGGCTAGTTGGTTGGTTGGCTGGCTAGTTGGTTGGTTGTTTAGCTGGTTGGTTGGTTGTTTGGTTGGCTAGTTGGTTTGTTTGCTGGCTGGTTGGTTGTTTAGCTGGTTGGGTGGTTGTTTGGTTGGCTAGTTGGTTGCTTGGTTGGCCGGTTAGTTGGTTGGTTGGTTGGCTAGTTAATTGGTTGTTTGGCCGGTTGGTTGGTTGTTTAGTTGGCTGGCTGGTTGGCCGGTCAGTTAGTTGGTTGGTTGGCTAGTTGATTGGTTGTATCATTTTCTCACTTTTTTATATTAGGGTCAACAAATTCTACCCCCTCCCCTCAATCAAAAACTGTTTTTTTGGCGCCACCCAGCTAAGGTTCTGAAGGCACCGAAGTGCCTTCTGGCACCACCCGGTAGTGCGGATGGCGCGGCATTGCCCACCTGTGGTTCCGCCCCCTCCTTGAGGATACCCCTCTCCCCGTAGGTAAATCCTGGATCCGCCACTGCTTAGATAACGTACTCTAGAATATCAAAGAGAAAATATAAATATGTTTTGGATCGGGTGAAATTCTTAAGAGATGTCTAATGCATAGCTCGAAACGAAGGTTGTTGTCTGTTTGGCAAAAACACTAATTTTATGTTCCCCGCTAAATCAAATATTTCTTACTTTAGCAGTATTTCTAGATCTAATGTTGTAAAGGAATCGATTGTCAACAAGAACAGATGAAAAACTCAAGGAAATAAATAGGGATTGTTAACTATTAAGGAAATAGTTGAATATTTGCAAAAATTGAATTGCTAATCGTTGATTCAAAAGGATTGACTTAAAAATGGCATATATATATAAGCAAAAATACGGTTAAATACATTTTAATATGCGCAATACATTTAAATGATTCGAATTCATATTGCAAAATGTTGAATGGGCGAGTTATCTGCAGATTTTCAAAACTTTGTGTATTTAGAGCGATTTAAATTTTTAAAGAAATTTGTAATTAATAGTGGAATATCCACAGCAGTTTCATTTACCCAAAATCTCAATGAACGAAATCATTTTTCTACATCGAAATTTTCTTTATTGCAACACAGCTATAACACTATGCTATAACGCTGCACACGATATAGCATAGCAAGTGGGCAACTGCGTGTATCCCAGCGCCTATCCTATAACACAGTAGTGCTGAAGGATAGGGGCCAGGATCATAAGGCTAACTACTAAAACCAACTTAAAACCATGATTTTACTCAGTGGCGTATCCAGGATTTTCCTAAGGAGGATGGCGGTATCCCTAAGGGGGGGCGGAACCATGATTTGGGCGGAAAAATCAGCCGTTTTAACTCAAAAATCGCTAAAAATTGCTCAAAAATCCTTAATTTTGCGCACTATTTTGGGCCAATGGGGGCGGCCGCCTCCCTTCCTTGAATCCGCCCCTGATTTTACTTGATAATATGTTATTCTTAAGTTTAATCTGATCTTTTTATTCCAACTTTTACTTTAAAAGTCTGACGGAAGGCCGTGGGGAATTCTTAAGTTATAAGTGACTAGTTGAGCTGCCCGGGGTTGCCCGGGCTGAACTTAGGCCTGATAGCTATATGGAATTAATATGTCTCTTGTATTCTTTATTTTTCAAGACTTTTGATGTTTTTGGGATATTTCTAAAAAAATTGTTGGTACAAACCATATTTTATTTTTTGGATTTTTTTAAAATGTCTTTTGTCAACCATTTTTTTGATTAAATCCATATTTTTGACGTTACAGAATGGTTTTGAAAATTGTTTAGCCATAATCATATTTTTGATGTTCTGGGGTGTTCTGGAAATTTTTTTAATAAAACCCATATTGTTGATGTTTTGGGATGTTTTGGAAAATTTTTTTCGTCAAACCATATTTTTGATGTTTTAGGATGTTTTGGAAATTTTTTAATCAAACCCATATTTTTGATGTTTTGGGATGTTTTGGAAAATTTTTTTCGTCAAACCATATTTTTGATGTTTTAGGATGTTTTGAAAATTTTTTCGGTCAAACCATATTTTTGATGTTTAAAAAATTTTTTGTTTGTTGTAGCAAAGGGTGTCATATATCACGTGATATGTTATAGCTGATGGTATCTCCTATCTTATATCACTGCATGTTATGGCACAGACAGGGTATCTATACCAAACCTATCTTATAGCATTGCCTATCTCGTAGCACAGGGTATCTTATATCCCATACTATCTTATAACATTGCCTATCTTGCAGCTCGGGGTATCTTATATCACTTCCTATCTTACAGCATTGCCTATCTTGTAGCACGGGGTATCTTTATAGCATTGCCTATCTTGTAGCACAGGGTGTCTTATATCACGTCCTATCTTATAGTATTGCCTATCCTGTAGCACAGAGTATCTTACATCACGTCCTATCTTATAGCATTGCTTATCTTGTTGCACATAGTATCTCATACCATGCCTATCTTATAAAATTGCCCATCTTATAGCATCATTTGGTTAAACCCGTATTTTGATGTTTCACAGTGCTGACCAATGCTATAACATATAACAATGTACATAGTGTCGCCAGGCATGCTCCTCTTGGCCGGGGTACCCCTATACAAACAGTATAAACTAATTTTTGAAAAAAATAGCAAAAAATCGGCCATCTCCCGAAATCGTGGAGGCTTATAGCACAGGGGCCAAACCCTGCTCCCTCCCTGCCCAGGGCCAATGGGTGCGTTTGTCGGAATTTCAAGATCGCTACGGCTCCTTCCCCCATTGGACCGACCTCGGCCCAAAATATCAGCCCATCAAATTTCATTGGGCCGGAGCCAACCCGGCACAAACATACATACATACAAACAAACAAACTTTCAAAAATATATAGTAGATAAAGTCACATTAATAAGAACTGCTAGCTTAATTAGCGACTTGGTTTATTTTCAACTTATCAATGGTAATCATGCTACGGTGTTCTACGAGTATATCTGCATGTACGCATAGAAATTCTGAAATATACGTTTAAAATTCACTTTTTATTACATCACACTTCTCGAACTTATTATCCTCCAACCAATTTTTTGCACTTATAATCTACAATTGTTTATGTTTTTCTCGCTTTCTTACAGAACTGATCACATAGGTAATCAATTTAATTGCATTCTATGCGGCCGGGATTAGTAGATCATATGAATTTCATTTAAGAGGCATAGTAGGATAAAATAAAAATTTATGCTAGGTTACTTATTCTGAGATGGACTATATGTATAAAATGAATAATTTACAAGTACATCAATGTCGAAACCGATATACGCAGCTTCTCTGCAGCTAAATTTTGATTTTCTTCTACTTCTTTTAGAAAACATTAGTCAAATACGCTTGATTGTTATTACACCATCTTCCGACGTTTCTCATCAAGCACTCTCCAATGGCATCAGAAAAATCGCTAGAAAAGCAAAAAAATTTTCAAAATGTTTGGGGTTGCATACCCCCCCCCACGCCCACGTGTGAGTCCGACTATCAGCTTATATTATTTGTTTGCATCTGATTATTTGACTATTGGATAGACGATTCGAGCGCTTCCTCACAATTTATAGATAGGTTTTAGAAGAGTTAATGAGATTTTTTATCCGCAATTAAAAATGTTTTGGCCCCGGTCCGGGGCAAGCCTTGCCCGGGGCCGGGGCATAAAGTCTGGCAGTGGCCGGGGCATAAGCTCCGGCACCGGCCGGGATATGAGCCTCGGCACCGGGGTCAAGGCCTGTGACATTCCTAATTAGTAGTACCGATTATTAACGATATATTTCTCCCCTATGTTCGTCGATTTCAGAGTAATATTGAGTTTTTTATTGATGAAGGCGCACGCATCCACGTAATGTTGTATTGAAACTAGAAAAGTAAGGTGCGCTGCCAATTTATAACTTGTCGGCCTATCCTTCTTGGTTTTAAAATTGTTTTCGTGTCAAAGGACCAGGCACGTAGCTGGCCCTCCTATTTTGAGGGGGACCAACACCAATTTTTGGGGGTCTGAGCAAAAAATAGCATAAAATAACGTGTAAAAAGTCCTTTTGTTCCGTTTTTTTCTGCATTTTTGGGGGTTCCGACCCCCCCCTAGTCCTGCCCACAGCCACGTGCCTGCGAAGGACGCTCTATTCTACCCATCGTTGTAATTTTCTCCACTTTAAGTGTTACCAAGCCGTATGTTGCCTCTTTGATTGAAAGAGTATTCGATCCTAAACGGCCTGCGCTTGCTGAGTTATCCTATAAATCGGCTGGATTTAGGCAATCATTGAAGCAATCGCTGAAGTAATTCAAACTTAATAATTAATGATGTCTATTCATGCTGAATAAGTAAATTATTAATTCATAATTCTGATTGAATTATTGAAATTAGAGAGTAAAATCAAGAAATTTTAATAATTTAATTAATATACCTTATGTAATGTAAAATGAAATGTGGAAGACACCCTTATTTGACTTGGATCGTCATGGTGTTCAGCAGTTGGGCTACAGTTAGGAGCAGGACTTTATACCATTTTTTGTTTACACGTATCTTTGGGGGAATGGGGAGGGGTTTGGATACCCCAAAATTCAGAAAAATCGGAAAAATAGGGCTTTTTAAACGTTATTTTGTGCTATTTTTGGCCTTTTTGGGCTTACTCCCACCTAAAATTGGTGCTGGTCCGCCCAAGATACGACGGCCAGCTACGTGCCTGACTAAATCTTCGTTTTTCGGCTATAAGTGCTGAATTAAGGTTGTTTAAATTATTGAAAAAACTTAAATTAAAAAAAACTGTTCCATTATTGTATCGATTTTTCTGCAGCTCGCTTTGGAGCCTGCCCGGCAAATTGGGTGGCGTTGACCCCAGGCCAGACGACTCGAAAATCATCATATTATTTATTTTGGGAGGTGTGACTGGATACGAAGTGGCATCGATTCGTAAAACGTTGAAAAATATGCACGTTGATCCGAAGCATCATGTATACGGTTTTTGATTTATTATCATATTTTCCTCGTTTTTTTATATTTGCTTGTTTTTTTGAAATTATGCTGTTTTTGTGTCTTAATTTTTGGCTAGATTGTTTTTCTTTCGATTTTCTTCCTTTTTTATAGAAAATTTTAATCGGAAGCACTCATTTTGTATCCTACAAAGACATTGAGCTTCAACTGTCCAAAGCTCGAAGCAAAGACGAAGAATAAACTGCCATTCTATTCCGTATTATTTATCGCATTTCGCGTTGTTTGATAGAATAGCTAATAAATTATTTTTGGCCTAAATGCTTTACTTTGTTATGCTAAATAACAATGCCTTCACTGCCTCAAATTTAGTTATAGCCAAATAAAACACCTGACCTGAATTACGGGCGGGCACGTAGCTGGCCGTCCTATTTTGGGAGATCAACACCAATTTGGGGGGGGGGCTCAGGCACGAAGCTGGCCGTCCTATTTTGGGGGGACCAACACCAATCTGGGGGTCCGGGGTCCAAAAAGGCCAAAAATAGCACAAAATAACGTTTAAAAAGTTCTATTTGTCCGGTTTTTTCTGAATTTTTGGGGTCTGGACCCCCCATTCCCCCCATAGCTACGTGCCTGGGCGGAGCTAAGGCCAAAAATAGAACAAAATAATTAAAAAGTCCTTTTTTCGATTTTTCTGAATTTTGGGGGTGTCCTAACCCTTCCCCCATTACCCCAGTGATACGTGCCTGATTACGGGACGATTTTTGGCGATTTGAACTTCTTCTTGGTCTTATTTTCGTACTCTGCTAATTTTTGTCTTCTTCAATACTAAGTTGTCCGAAAATAAAATAAATGAAGTTCCTGACTAAAGTTTGGTGGTTTTCTGGGGGAAAGTTCTTTTTTTACCGCTATTTTCTCTGGAATTTTGTTTAAGGGTACGCAAGAACCATTGGAGGTTAATTAATGTCAGATGAAAAAGAATACATTTACTGGGAGGAAATAAGATGAAATTAGGATAAAAAATGAATACAAATTGGGTTTTTCGTGCAGAAGTACTTGAAATTGAGTAGAAACTGCGATTTAAGATGTAGCGTTTTGTGGGTATCGCGTTTCACACCATTTTAGCTCGATTCATAGCTAGGCGCCTAAACGGCTCGCAACAACCAGGCGCACATGATGAAGAAATCTAGACCATAGATGGGCATCAGCCGAATTTCGGGAGGGGCTCCGACTGGACAAAAGCCGTCGAAGAATAGCAACAAAAATTCGATTCTTGGGGCGCGGGCATAGTCCTAAACTTCGACGTTTTTTTGTGATTTAGGTCATATATGCACGCCGTGTCCGGTCTCTATACGGGGGGTCAAATTTTGAGCTTTTCCGGCTAAGACGTCAAAAACTGACATAACTACTAAAATAGCGTCGTAAATTTACATGTAAGGGCTCACAATTTTTTGTCTTCAGCGTCAGGCTTCATAACTTCCCGGGTAAATGACTTTTAATTTTTGGTTAAAAATCGCATAAAAATGGCCAAAAAATTCAGTTTTTTCTGGCTTTGGTTTCATGGGTGACGACCAACTTTGGGCTTGGCGATCCTCACCCATCTCTTTTTTACATTCATTTATGGTCGAAACCATACAATTCTTGGTCGTTTTTAAGCACTTTGGGGACATGGTTATTAGCCTTTATTTAGCGTCATATTCAGGAATTAAATGCTTTTTATATTGTGGGTGCTTGAACCCACTCAACTCCCTCTCCACGTGCACCTCTAGTTTAGACTAGAGCTATAGAATAGAAAGTAGTTTGGTACCTACCTAATTTAGTGGAGAAAATTTGAAAAATATCCTTTAAAAGTTGGTCAAAGGCAATGTTCTTCGAAAAATGTGCTCGAAATTTACCAGAATCCGTGGATTCTTCTAAATTATTTTAGGAATATATATCACATTCTGTGGCCGCTTTGGCTTAAAAACTGCGACTCACCCCTACCAGACCGACCGTGCTGTACATCTATAGCTTGGGCATCTCGTAAGAGAGGTCAATTTCTGGCGTATTCGCTATTTTCCGGTAATGGATGTCCTGTAATTGCTCACTTTATGAATTCGTCTAAGCGATTGATGACCTTTTCTTTCATTCTATTTTTCCGAATGATGTCAGTATATTGTTGATATGCTTTGAATTAACTACTTAATTTTCGTCCTAGAATTTCATTGGAAAACATGGCTGCTAAACAATAATATAAAGTGAACATTGAAAACAATTCTACATGTCTGATCGCACTTATACCACGCGTCTCCCTCTTTAATGCACAATTTTTTATCTTTGAAAATTGTTTTCGCAATTTTTTTATGCCTGAGCAATTTTTCATTTTCGGAAACTATTTCTTTCAAGATTTTTTGATGTGTGTGCCTGTGCTTATTAGCCAAATCATCAAAAATATTTTTTTGCCTTTTGGCCTTTCCTTTGACCTTCAAAAGTAGTTGAACCCTTCCCAAAATGCCTACCTTGCCTATTTATCGTTAAAAGCCACGTTTTACATTCGTGGAGGTTTTTAATAATTTAAGTAGGTATACCTATATTGCGTTTCGACTCTTTTTCCGTTTCGTAAGTGAGCTCCAAAAGTTATAAAAGAGACGAAAAAAGCGTTCGTTATAAATTGAATCCTCCGAAAAAATGGTATTTTCGCTGTGTACAATTAACTATAAGCCTAAACTGAAGAAGGTTGGACTCGAAAATCTAATCGTTCGGTTTCCCATTTCGTTCATTCATTGCTTGCTATCATACGTGGGCGTAAGGGGGTATGCACCCCCAGAAGTTGGAATACCCCCCTCCCCTCAGAAATCAAAATACTTCCCCTCGGAATTCAATTTTAAAATTTTTGTTGCTTTTTTAGCAATTTTTTGATGCCATTGGATAGTGCTCGATGAGGAACGTCTAAAAATGGTGTTTTTTTTCGCCATACGACCACTTTTAAGACCATTTTTTGACCTTTGAAAATTTTTTACCTCCCCCTCTCCCCCAGAATTTCGGTGCTGCCCACCTATGCTTGCTATGCTTATATGCTTATGAGTTTTTACTTTTCAATAATTCGATTCTTACAATTAGGCCAAATATGTCCACTGGGACTAATAAAAAAGGCAAAGGGGCGTCAAAAGCTGTTGAATCTGAAATATTTTCTAAAGAACAATTGACTGAATATCAAAGAGCATTTCGTATATATGATCCGGATGATGTCGGTCAAATTGACGCTATTAATCTCAAGGTTATTTCTTTAAGTTTTTATCCCGATTTTGAAGTAATGCATTGTCAACGAAATAGTGTTAAATTGTTTACGTACGGTACGATTGTAGTCATACCTGGGCAATGCATTTTGGTTCTGAAGGTACCGGGGTCTCTTTGTTGAGGTTGGTTGGTTAGCCAGTTAGTTTGTTGGTTGATTGACTAGTTGGTTGGTTGTTTGGCCGGTTGGTTGGTTGTTTGGTTGGCTAGATGCTTGGTTGGTTGGCCGGTTAGTTGGTTGGTTGGTTGGTTGGCTAGTTGGTTGGTTGTTTGGCCGGTTGGGTGGTTGGTTGGTTGGCTAGTTGGTTGGTTGGTCGGCCAGTTAGTTGGTTGGTTGGTTGGCTAGTTGGTTGGTTGGTTGGTTGGTTGGCTGTTTGGCCGGTTGGTTGGTTAGCTAGTTGGTTGGTTGGCTTGTTGGTTGGTTGAGCGGTTGGTTAGTTGGTTGGGTGGTTGGTTGTTTGCTAGGCCAGTTGGTAAGTTGTTTGGTTGGGTAGGTGGTTGGTTGCTTGTTTGGTTGGCTAGTTGGCTGGTTAGTTGGCCGGTCAGTTGGTTTGTTGGTTGGCTAGTTGGTTGGTTGTTTGGCCGATTGTTTGGTTGTTTGGTTCGCTGGTTGGCTGGCCGGTCAGTTGGTTGGTTGCTTGGCTAGTTAGTTGGTTGTATCATTTTCTTACTTTTTTATTTTTGGTCAAAAATCCTACCCCCCCTTCATATGAAAAACTATTTTTCTGGCGCCACCCAGCTGGGGTTCTGAAGGTACCAAAGTAGCCTTCTGGCGCCACCCGGTGGCGCGGGAGGCGCGGCATTGCCCTCCTGTGATTGTAGTGTATTTTGTAGTGTTTGCGGGCCGATCGTCAGGGGGAACGAAGAGTTAACTGTACCCGGAAAAAATGTTATTTTTTGCCTTAAAAAGGACGTACAAATTCTTATGGTTTACGAAAAAACCTTAAATGAAGGTGCGCAGCTACCCGAGAAAACCGGGAATTTTTCGAGCAACCGGAAAAATTAGGAAAACATGGGATTTTCTACATGAACCGAAATTTGTAAGACAAAACAGCAAGGATTGCTGAGTTAGAAGGTCAAAAATATCAAAAACTTTGTGGCGCTCTGCGCCGGTTTGGTGTATTGCTGTTATTTCTCATTATATAGCTTCAGCGTTGACCCTAAAAGCTTGAATCATCCAAAATATTCTGCACACTCTTTACGTTGTACTTTAATGCATTTTTATCTACAACAGGTCTGACAACCGGTCTGCCCATACATACCTGGGCGTGGAGATTTGAGGGTTTTTTACCCCCCAGAAACTAAAATACCCCTAGAATTCAATTTTTGGAATTTTTTTGTTTTTTTCGCAATTTTTTGATGGCAATGGATAGTGCTCGATGAGAAACGTCGAAAATGATGTTTTTTTGGAATACCACCATTTTTGAGGCCATTTTTTGACCTTTGAAAAAATTTTGCACCTCCCTCCCTAGAACTTTGGTGCCGCCCACCTATGGCCTGCCCGATTCTGCAAAGGACCGAAGGGCCGCTGGATTCGAGGCAATGTTTTTTACACTGGCTGTAGAGAATTACATCATTTTTGTTTATATAACAGCGCCAATACCCTTCGCAAAACAAGCTATAGTGTCAGTCAATTTTTCAGGAAGATGAGTTTCAAAAAGCGACATCTCAATTCTTCTATCAAAAAACATTTAGTCATCACAAAAAAAACAGTAGTAAGCTTTAAGCAATAATTAATCATATACATATTTAGCGCTTTTGTAAAAATTGACCAACCAACCAAAAAATTGGATGCTGCAACGGGGCGAAGCTCTAATCATATCCCAGATTTGATTAATGGTGAGAAATATTTTGTGCCAGTTTGCCGATTTTCTATCTTATTTGTCTTCATAGTCTCAAAATTGTATTTCGCACGATTGAGAATGACAAAATTTTCTTGTTCTCTACGCCAGTTGGCTTTTCCGCATTATCTCAGAATAAAAAACTCGAAGTTAAAAACAATAAAATGCCAAAATTTTCCTACGCTTTGAGGCATACATTTATAAAATCTTGGACAAAAAATAGTAGAAATTTTCCACTCTCACGTCAGTGGTTTTGCACTTGGTGTACTTATATACCTAATAGGCGCATTTATTATTAAAATAAATTTTTTCAGATTGTTATCTTACCCGGGCAGTGGTTAATACCTTGCACCTCCTCCAAAAATTTTTGGTCCATTTTCATATAATGCTCAAACATCTTCGTGGCAATACTCAAAAATTTCAACCTTTGCCATTTATTTTCGAACATAATTTGAAAATTTTCTGGTGCATCGCCCCGATTATTATATTTATTGTCTGTTTGTCTCTGCGCGCGCTTTAGATGCTCTTCAATCGATCATTGGGTATCATTGTAGTATGCCGCCACCTTCCACCGCAGTAGTAGTATGTCGCCGCTTTTGGGAAAATGCGCCACCACAGTAGTAATATGTCGCCACTTATGAAATCGTGTTTTTTGTAATGCATGTGTCGCAGTGGAGCTTATCTATTTTTTATATGTTTCTTGTTTTTTTAACTTATTTTGATTGCTTTTTTAACTTATTTAATTTTTATTTTACAAACATGCTGCAAGTCACATGTACCAAATGACATTTTAGTGAGGTCAAGTTGTTTAGCATAAGATACGGTCACTTTTTCGGTACCTAGCAGTGAGCTGACAAAACTCGCGCAAATTCGGATCAAAAGCCATGTTGAGCCGGCTTTTTGCATTAATTGATGTAGCGTAGCTCATATTTATTCCAGAAACGGCTTTTGCTCTTCAATTGTTGTTGTTTCTTTTTTGTTATTTATTGAGAATAAACAACAACAACCCAGAATGGCTTCTGTTCTTCATTTGTTGTTCTTTCTTCTTTTCTTAATTGAGAATAAACAACAACAACGCCAAATGGTTTCTGTTCTTCATTTGTCGTTCTTTCTTCTTACGTTCTCAATTAAGAATTAACAACAACAACGCCAGAGAACAAAGAAATAAAATAGATACGTGCTATTGCGACACAAAACATAGTACATATACTGCATTGCAAAAACATGGTTTCATAAGTGACGACATATTACTACCGTGGTGGCGCATTTTTCCAAAAGTGGCGACATACTTCTACTGCGGTGACGCATTTTCCATAAGGTGGCGCATAAGTGGGCAGCATGAAAATTCTGGGGGGGTGCAAGATTATTTAAAGGTGAGATTTGGTGGGGATATTTTGGTTTCTCGGGTGGATGCATAACCCCCAAACCTCCGACGCCCAGGTGTGGTGGCGACATACTACGATAATACCCAATCATTGTACGATCCCGAACCTCTTTGAATATTTGTGTAATTTCTGGATGTTCGCTTCGTTGTGCAATTGTGCGATTGAGCAGTAGATGGTTTGATAAATGATTACGCTTTAGACCAACGTGAGATTTAATGCAGGAGCGGTATAGGGCGGCAGTTCTCCCGATGGCCCAACATAGTTTGCAAAATTGAAATAGGTGGCGCTTTCGCTTTAATTCAATTTTCAAAAGTTTTTTTTTACAACTTTATCGATATCCTGGACATTTTTATCTAAAGAGGTCTCAGGATGCTCTAAGCTACGCCTTCTCTACATACCCTGGCAGTTATTACTTTTGATTTAAAGCAATTTTTTACGCTCTTTCTAAAAATGTATGTTACTTTTTATGAAAATTATTTTTGAAAGTGATAGAACTAAAAAAATATGGCAGTGCATAAGCATAGCATTGGTGGAACATCCGTGTAAAAATGAGAAAAAATAGATTTCTGTTGTGTTAAACACAACCAGGGGATGCATTTGAAAAGCTGGAAAGGAATAAACAACTAAATATCTTATTAGAACCTTATGTTCTCATTCTGAGGTTCTGTGATATTACTGTAACTAGGCCAAAAACGCCTATTCCTTACTGCACTTTAACTTCTCATCGAGCCAAAGCATTAAACACGATGCAACTAAGCCAAAACAAGGCTAGACAAAGTTCTAGACATAGGGATAAGGAAAGTCAGGAAAAATACGAATAAAGTGATATTCGCTATGATTTTCTCCTAGGATGTGGTAAACGGAGGGTTAAACTACGAGTATGATGAAAAATTTACATGTCATGCGAAAAATTCTAAACCGCTTTGACCGCATTTTGTTCTAGAAACGGCTTTTTTAATAATTTGTAATGCAGTAAGCTGCCCAGACCGAAAGGTCCATTGGTTTGGGCGTAAGCTACAGATATTCTTCTTATTTCTCACTATATTTCGAATAGAAATCCTGGATTAAAAAATATACTATGCTTATTTGATTTGCTCTTCCATTGAACAGTGGCTTTCGCTTTCTTTATCATATATTTTTATATTACACATATATTTTTGATTCAGTTATGTTGCAATTTTATTGTATTATATCTTTTACTCCCACCCAAACAATTTGTGATTTCAAAATTATTGATAAGCAATTGTTCTGAAATAATGCATATAATTGATAGCCTTTTTGGCACCAATTTTTCTTTTCTAGATGAATTTCTCCGAAATTTCGGGCTATTCTACTTTTTTTGGGCAAATTTAAACTAATACTCAGCTGATTTGGACTAATTGCAAACGTTACCAAATATTCATGCTCTCAAATCATACTTCCTAACCATCAGTTTCTCAAGCTTCAAACTTGAGGGGGGAAGGCAAAACCCCGAAATTCGGAACAGGAAAATTAGGGTTCGGGAGGCGTTTAGCAGAAATGTATAGTCCAAAAATTTTCGTATATTTACCACTTTCGTACCCGAAAAAACTTGCAGGAAATGTTCATTAGCTAATAATCGCCTGACAGTTAGTAGGGTCTTGTCTTGAACCCCACCCACCCCAAACCAGAGGGGTAAGCAAACGGAATGGATTTAAGGTCTATAAGGAAGAAGGGAAAATCTTTAGGGGAAACTGGCATAATAATAGGTGAAAATAGATGAAAATGGATTTTTTCTCCAAGGTTGACCATACCATGAGATGAGTTACAGTAGTTTTAATTTTAATTTAATGTAATTTTTTTGGTTTTAATTAAAACTTATCCCCGTTTCGCACGATTTTAGTATTATTCATGCCAATTTTTACACTTAACTCAAAAAACGCTCTTTGATTGAGTCTTTTCCCAGACCGACTCACCCACGGCCCCGACCATACTACGCATCTATTCTCCAGACCCCTCAACTATGATGAAGGGATATTCGGGCGCTTAGCGTCTATCACCAGGCACGTAGCTGTGGGGATAGTGGGGGGTCCGAACCCTCCAAAATTCAGAAAACCGGAAAATAGGACTTTTTTACACCTTATTTCGTGCTATTTTTGGCCTAGACCCCCCAAAATTAGTGTTGGTCCACCCAAAATAGGAGGGCCAGCTACGTGCCTGTCCATCACCCTCACCGTGAAATCACTTCGCACCTTCACATTCCCCTTATCCGAAATAATCTAAGAGTGGCCAGGTATCGGCCTATATACATAACACAAAATTTTACATAATGTACAAAACCATTGTGAAAATAGTATATGTTAACTTCCGGCCTTCGGCCTCCGGCTGGAGCTGGAGGATCTCCGGCCTGGAGGAAAGAATGGATCCTCAGGTCGATCCCTAGTGAAACCCTCCCCAATCTCCTACCCCAAGATCATGTATTGTGGCCGCATTCAACTACTTATTCAATGAGACGTAAAGTGCTAAGTTTCTGCATGCAGAACGCCTTGCGCGCGGTAGGATTCGAACCCAAAAGTGACGAAATCAAACAGCTGGTCAAAAAAATGATTCCAAAAGATGCTGGAGGTAAAATATCTACAAAGAAACGTTGCGAGTACTTAAATTAAATGAGTAGAAATATATTTAGTTTTCTTATCACATTTCCATCAAGAATTAAATTTTTATACAGGAACATCATTGCTGAAGGGGTGGATACCACATTCGGGCGTGGGGTGGAGTTTGGGGGTATGCAACCCCCGAAACCAAAATAAGCCCCGGAATTCAATTTTTATGGTTTTTTTTGTGTTTTTTCGCAATTTCCTGACAACAATGATAGTGCTCGATGAGAAACATTGAAAAATGGTGTTTTTTGGCCATACTACCATTTTTGAGGTCATTTTTTGACTTTTGAAAAATCTTGCACCCGAGAATTTCGGTGCCGCGCACCTATGGCGGATAGTAGGAGCGTCAACCACTCATGCTGAAAAATTGGAAAATAAAACTATATTTTAATTTCGGATTTTTGGATTTTTTTTGAGATGATATTCATGTAAATGGGCAATTTGTTCTCAAAATGAATGGCTGCTGCTTTTTTTCTATGCGAATTCGACTGCCAGCTTTAGACACGTAGCTGGCCGTCCTATTTTGGGGGATTAAGCCCAAAGATGCCAGAAATAACACAAAATAACGTTTAAAAAGTTATTTTTTTCCAGATTTTTCTGAATTTTGGGGAGATTTTTCTGAATTTTGGGGGAGGGGGTCCGGACCCCCCCCCTCATTCCCCCCAGAGTTACGTGCCTGGCCCGCTTTAGTACTTTTCTATTACTTACGATCGAAAAGCGTGAAATAACTAAAAACGTAAATTAGAACTGCATATTTGCACCAGCTGACGGAAAAAACGAGAAAATTTTTAAAATTAAATTTTCAAGAGCCTTTCAAATTCTTCATATTCGCCCTTGAGCCCATGTTCGACTGCCTATGCATTATATGTCATTTGCTATTTATAAATTTAATTTCAAGGCTTCAGAGACTCAATTCGAGATAATGATAGAACTGAACATAAATAAATTTAATGAAACAGAGTTTTCACCGGATTAATCATGTACATATTCTGTAAATTCTTCCTTGCGATTTCTAGTTGATTAAAATTCGAAATTTTTCAAATTTAACATTAAAATCTTTCAGTTTCTTTCATAATAATCAAATTCTTTCCTGCGAAGCTATTTGTTACAAAGCGTGACTCAGGATCGCCTTCACACATTTAGGAATAGAAGGGTGGGTCGAAATTCCAAAAGGTAAACATTTTGCCCAATTTAGGATGCCAAACGGGCTTGGGCTAGATGAAAAAGTTGGAAAAATCGTTAATTCTATTCTTGATTGTCATTTTTGACGCTGTTTACGTTAAAAAACTTTTAGATCTGCCCAGTGGCGGATCCAGGATTTTCCTAAGGAGGGGGGGCGGTACCCCTAAGGGGGGGGGGCGGAACCCCGTCTTGGGCGGAAAAATTAGCCATTTTAACCCGAAAATCGCTAAAAATCGCTCAAAAATGCTTAATTTTGTGCACTATTTCGGGTTAATGAGGGGGCTACCGCCCCGGCCCCCCAAATCCACCCCTGAAATCTGCCCAGATTTTAGTGCCGCACGTACATACCTGGATAAGCCCCTTGATTGATAGTCGAAGCTAAATAAAATAACGTCTTGTACTGATTTTGATGGGGAATTTTTTTGTTGAAAATTTTGTAAACCAGTCATGCTTTTCCGATGCATCCCTACTCCTTTGAGGAAAACTAACGTTTGATCAGTTTTTGGACATAATTCGTCAAAAAACGGTCGAATCCGACACGAAAGTTGAAATAATCAAAGCATTCGAATTGTTCGATGAACAAAATTCCGGTCGAATCTCGGTTGAAAATTTGAGGCATATCGCCGATGAATTGGGTGAATCGGTGTCTGATCAAGAGCTCAAGGTTATCCGTGATCGTGCATGTAATAGGGGGATGGGGCCCCCACTTAAAGCCCATTGCCCCTAATTTCCTCCAAGACTGATTTTTACCCCCACCCCCATTTTTGGCGAAAAATTGCTTTTTAGGTCATTTTTAGGTGTTTTTTTAGCTAGAATTGACACATCACAGTACTCCCCCTTAAAAACGACTACTCCTCCAAAATTCTTTACCACAGCATCGCCCCTTATTTCGTGTGAAAAATTTTGAAAATTTTGAAAGGTATTCTTCATTTGGATCGTAATACTTTGCTTAAAATAATTTTTATTAAAGTACAACGAAATTTTATTTTAATATTATGGAAACTTCAAAAAAAATAAAAATCAATCCAAAAGCATTAAAAATTGAAAAAATATTTTCCTAAAGTTTTCTAATGTAAAAAAGGGCCGAATTCGATTTAAAACATCATTTTCCGACGTTAATTCTTCTAGAAACAAAAATCGAAATTTTATCTAGAAAACAGTTGGTAGGCTAAACGACTTGAGCTTTGATAAATGCTCAAAAAATCGTCTATAAATTGCGATTCAGGTTTTTGTCCTTTACTTAAGTTTTTGTCAAGACTTTATCGCAATAAACTCTACCTGACCCTAATTAAACAGTCTGAGTGCTGACCAGTGGCGGATGCAGGATTTTCCAAAGGGGGGGGGGCGGAACACACCTTGGCGTGGGGGGTACGCACCCCCTCAGAAACCAAAATACCCCCCCAGAAATCAAAATACCCCTCCATAAATCAAAATACCCTCAGAATCCAGAATTCAATTTTTAAGAACTTTTTCGTTTTTTCCGCAATTTTTGATGCCAATGGATAGTGCTTGATGAGAAACGTCGAAAAATGGTGTTTTTATCGCCATACCACCATTTTTTAAGGCCATTTTTGACCTTTAAAAAATCTTGCACCCCCCCCCCGGAATTTTCTTGCTGCCCACGTATGGGGCGGAACCCTGACTTGGGCGGAAAAATTAGCTGTTTTAAGCCGAGAATCGCTAAAAATCGCTCATAAATCCTTAATTTTGCGCACTATTTTGGGCCAATGGGGGAGGGGCGGCCGCCTTCCCCCGCCCTCTCCCCTGAATTCGCCTCTGGTGCTGACTTCCAGATCAGGCCATGCATGTACACCATACATGTAACAGATGGAGAGGTACTGCGGATCCCCAACATGAAGTTGAACCTCTCTCATCGTTTCCCCTAAAGTCAGAAACTTTTAGACCCTTACACGCGATTTTTTGCACAAAATTATGTTTTTTTGGCTATTTAAGTATGGTTTGCTTTTTTTGACCGAAACTTGGAGTCATTTAGCCTCCCGCTCCGTTCTAAAAATTGCCCGGGACCACACCTGGGCGTGGGGGATAGGGTATGCAGCCCCAGAATATTGAACTTTTTGGGTGTCAAAATTATGTCAAAAAGTGGCATAACGCCAAAATAGCTTATTAACAATACAGTTTCTGGTCTATTTCAAGCATTTTTGGAGAAAATTTTTGTTTCTCATCGTTTTTAGCATTCATTTTTCTCAGGAAATTTTGCTATATTTTCAATTCTAAGGACCATCAAATCCGCCACGTGCATGTTTGGACCAAAGATAAACAGAATGGACGATGTAGGGGTCAGGTGGTTTTGCGGCTCGAAAATTTAGCTTTTTGCACCAAAATAACCTCAAAAACTGGCGCAAAAGTTAAAATAGCATCAAAATTGTTATTTCATAGTTTCTGATCAATTTTAAACATTTTTAAGAAAAATTTTCGATTTTCACCATTTCTGTCTTGATTTTGTCCCAATTTCATTTCCGACACTCTACGTGCATATCTGGCTAGGACTATGCATCCAGATTACGAAAACAGTGGGGCATAGGTGGGCGGCACTAAAATTCTGGGGGGGGTGTGTACGATTGTTCGAAGGTCAAAAAATTGCCTTAAATATTGTGGTATGACAACAAAAAACACCATATTTCAACGTTTCTCATCGAGCACTATCAATTGGCATCAAAAAATTGCGAGAAGAACAAAAAAAAATTTCAAAAAATTTCAAAAAATTTTCAAAAACCTCAAACCCCCCACCCCCTCACGCTCAGGTATGGCGGGGTGGGGGGAAGGTTGAAGGCGGTACCCCAACTTTTCCTAAAACAGTCAAAAATAGGTCCGAAAATTGCCCATCATGGGCGAAGCTGCTTTTTGTCGGCGTTTTACATTGTCTACTTTTATTTTAAATCTATTTTGACGGAAACATTTCTTCATAAAATTTCATTTCCGACAATTTCGCGCTAAAAAGTGGTCAAGTTTTTTGATATTTGCGAAGATTTTACGCGAAGTGCCGGAAAATTTGATAGATTCGGGCGAAAAGACGTTCAGAAGCTCGATTATTTGCAGCCTTTGACGCGGAACGTTAGAAATTTTCAAAAGTTATGCTCTAAAATAGAATGAATAATTTATGAAATAGCTGTTTCTGCACTGGAAAAATAGTTTTAAACTATTAGTCCATAAGCAAAAAAAGGGCTTTTAGTTCGCCAAGTAAGTAAATTGTGATAATTTCAAGATATTGTGATCACTGACGGGCAAAAATCATTCGAATTACATATGCATTCTTTTATCTCCCCAATTATTCGTGAACAATTGGGGGTTTGGGGGCACACATGGGCGTGGGGGTTCGGGGGGGGGGGGTATGCAGCCCCCAGAAGTTGAAATACCCCCTTCCCCCAGAAATCAAAATAAACTTCCCAGAGTTCAATTTTTGAAACTTTTTTTGCTTTTTCAGCGATTTTTTGATGCCATTGGATAGTGCCCGATGAGAAACGTCCAAAAATGGTGTTTTTTCGCCATACAACCACTTTTAAGATCATTTTTTGACCTTTGAAATTTTTTTCAACCCCCCCCACCCCGCAGAAATTTTTCACCCCCCCCCCCCCCAGAATTTTGTTGGTGCTGCCCACCTGGGGCCGGCCGCCCGCTCCCCAAATCCGCCCCTGTGTGAAAGTGATTCATTTTTTTTGGGGGAAACGGCAGAATAAAATCCAAAAAAAGATAAAAATTAAATATTTTTCGGCAAAAGTGCTT